>CAKNXH010057017.1:69308-94486 GCA_932178445.1 Andricus quercusramuli
CGCACACGATTGAAACCCGAAAAATCTTTAAATTTAAATTTATTATATGTTAGAATAGTTTAAAAAGTCTTTAACAATTATTTAAGTTATTTGACGTTTATAAAAATTTGTATTTGATTTTGATTTGTTTATTAGTCATAACCCAACAGTTACAAGTAACCAGTAATAAGGTTATATCTTACAAAAGTATCGCTTATTATAATATACACTAGTTTAACACTATAAGTTTAATAATATCTTTTAATAATCTTTTTGGATTCTATCATTAATGGTTTTGAGTGCCGTATCGAAAATGTTTGTAATGTCGCTACATTCTCCATATAATTTATTAATATTCCTACACATTCTGTGTACTGGAGACATAAATTTAATATTATTTCTAGCAACTGCAAAGTAGAGTAGATCTCCCGTTCTAGAGGATAATCTCGAAATCTCAAACTGGAGCAAACTATGTAAGTCAGGGCAGTCTATTAAACCCCTTATTATTTTAATTCCGAATACTACAGTCAGTATTTTATGTCTTTCCTGTAACGTTAACATCTCAAACCTATCGCAGAGCCGTTCGTAGTCACATCCTCTAGGTGGATACGCGTTATTCACCTTCCATGCTAGCGCCTTTGACAACCTTTTTGGACTTTCTCCAATTGTTCAATTGATTTTTTCCTTGTGAGCACTAGATAGCCGAAGCGTATTCAAGATTGGACCTTACAAAAACAATGTACATTGCCTTTAGAGTGTCGACTTTCTTGAATTGTTTGCAGGATCTCATAATATAAGACAACATATGATTAGCTGATCGTACAATATGTACAGTACGGTTTTAAGAAAATATATGAGACTTGAACTAGACTCCTAGGTCCTTGATGCAAACGACTTTCATTAAGGGAGATCTCTGAATTTCATAAGTAAAGAATATCGGATACTTGCTTCTAGAAAAAGTCATAATTATTTTTTTATTACTTCTGAGCCAGCTGAGTAACCCCAGTAGGTCCCTCTGCAATTCAGTGCAATCTCTTACCTGGTTACTTTAATAAATATCTTGATATCATCCGCAAACATTCGAACCTTGTGGTACGCTTGATAACGGAGTGTAAGATTCCGATTTGCTTCCAGTTTAGGTCTAAATGTTTCCCTTTATTAAGAAGTCCATCAAGTATCGAAATTACATTCCCTGGCAGATTAGACCCCTGGAGGCCCTCAGATGGCTTTACGTGGCTGAATCGATCAAATGATTTGGCTATATCGAGATAAATCACATCAACTTGCTTTCCCTCATCAAGCGCGTCCGATATAAATTGTGTTAAAAGTATTGAATTAATTACTGCGGAGCGTTTAGTTAGGAAACCGTGCTGACAATCTGTGAAGTCGGATCTAACAGTTCCTAATATCCGACTTATCTCCCGCTTTAAAAACTGTACAGACTTTCGTTTCCTTCCAGAACATTGGATAGATTCCCTTATCTAGTGCTAGATTGTAAATATAACACAGCCGGTATGAAAAAGTGTTCGCACAATTACGAGTCAGGAAGCTCGGTATTAGATCTGTGCCTGATGTGTATTTCTCTGGCAGAGCCTGTAAAGCTAGTTCAACTTCTAGTTGTTCTAGTTTAAGTTTATACCCAGAACTATTACTAATTTTTTCACTATGTGCCCACGCACGAGGATCTGCCTGTTTGTAAACACTCATAAAATATGAAGCAAACGCGTCAACAATTTCTTTGGCTTAACCAGTTCCACTTCATTGTCATACATAACTCCAGAAATTCTAGACACCTCCCTCAGGTCACTCAGATGGTTCCAGAAGTATTTTGGATTATTTATCAAACTCTCTCCCGATTTTTTATTAAAATTCTGTCTGAATAAAATAAAGATCTCTTTTATTTTTTCATACTATATTAGGACTGCCACTTCGCGATATTTAATGCTATATATATATATATATATATATATATATATATATATCGCTCCACACGATATTATTTATATTGTTGAATAGAGCCCTCCAATCTACCTTCGCAAAATTTAATCTATCTGTTTTTCCGTAGTGAAATTGAAAGTTAGTCTGGATTTTGTTGTTTCTCTTAATAGATAGCTTTACTTGTAATGCCGGATGGTATTTATCTTCCGTAAACATCGGATCAGCATGCCTGACCTCATCACAATTTAAATTCGTTAATATTAAGTCGAGACACTGACCATTACAGTTTAAAATTTTGTTAATTTGCGTTAAATTATACTGTGAGATTAATAAGTCTAGGAGTGATGCCTTTGTGTCAGTCAGTTTACCTTCCGAGTGATCTAGAAAATTACTTGCAATAAAGTCCCCAGTTATAATTAAAGGATATTCGAGACTTGCATGTTGGTGGCGGAAGTGAGAACGTGTTTGGTGACAGGTGGTGAGAGGATTTTATTGAATTTGTGTGGAAGGTGTGAGTGGAGTGTGAGGGTGGAAGCCGAGGAGGTGAGTAGAGTTGTGTGGGGTGGATTGGGGAGATAAAAAGTGGTTTTTGGCGAGGGAGTGAGGTGGGATTCAGGTAGATAGAGAAAGTGAGGTTAGGTTGGCAAGCATTCGGAGGAGTTTGCGGTCGGGAGTCCTGGGCATTTGAGGGCTCAAGGGTGGTTATAGCGGAGTTAGGGGTTGTTAGGGGAGAGAAAGGGGTGTCTGCAGGGGCCGTGAGTTATAGAAAAGGAAATAAAACAAGGGATATAAAGGGAAAATTTGGCGGCGAATCTGCAGAGACATCTGTCGGCTGCGGTGGGTGTTGCATATGGAGAAGTCCCAGTTACTGGCGGCAGAGCGGGAGGTAAGCAGTGAGAGTTATGTCAGTGCTGCTAGTGAAGTTGACGGGGAGGAAATTTTACACGTGCCACGACGGACAACAACGCGTGGCTCGGGGTCGAGTAGCGCGTCTGGGAGAGGGGGAAGGTGGAACGAAGGAAGCGAGAAGGTAAGGGAGAGAGAGTCGAGCACAAGTGACGGGGAGGATCTCTTGAAGAGGAAGAGAGACAGCCGAGAGAGTCCGGACAAAAGCGAATTGGAGAGTGCTTTCAAAAAAAGAGTGCTTTCACGTAGGTCACCCCCCAAAAAATGGAGGGATTGTCAGAGAAGGAGGCTATCGGGATGCTGGTAGGCGAGATCAGGGGGCTAAGGAAGGACGTGAAGGGGACTAAAGAGCAGGTGGAAGGTATGAGGGAAGAAATGAGAATTAGAGATGAGAAATGGGAAAAGGAGATGAAAGAGATGAGGGAGAGAGTAGAGGGATTAGAGAGGGAAAGGAAAGAGAAGGAAGTCAAAATGAAGCAGATGGAAGAGGAGATCAGGCTGTGGCAGGAAAGGACGGAAAAGAGACTTGAGAAGGTGGAGGGCAGGACGGAAATGGAAGTAGGTGACGGAAGTGGGGGGAGTGAGATTAAAGGTATTTGGGAGAGTGTAGAGAATATGATAAAAGATAAAGTAGGAGAGCGTAGGAATGAAAAGGAGGAGAGGGTGGATAGGGAACGGATAAGGGCAATGGAGTTGAGAATGGAGAGAAAAGAGAAGGCAGACAGGAGACATAATATTGTCATAAGAGGGTTGAAGCTAAAGAGTGGAGAAGAAAGGGAGGGCGTGGGAGAGCTGCTACAGAGCATAGGGTGAGTCAAAGGCAGAGTAGGGGAAATTAATTTGGAGGGGAGGAAAGAGAAGGAAGTGGCGGTTGTGGATTTGGAGAGCTGGGAAGAAAAGTTGGGGGTAATGCGGAATAAGAGTAGGATACAGGATGAGGGAGTTTTCATAGATCACGATTTGACGAGAAAGGAAAGGGATGTACAGAGAATGCTTTGTGACAGGGCGAGGAGGGAGAGGAGAGAAGGGAGATCGGCGAAGGTAGGATATCGGAAAATAAGAGTAGACGGGAAGATGTAGGTGTGGGATGAGGGGAGAGAGGTGTTGAAAGAAGTGCAGGGGGATTTGTTTCGTAGGAAGTAGGGGGGTGGGGGTAACGCACGGTAGAGGAGTAGTGAAGGTGCTGTACTGGAACGTAGCAGGGTAAAGAAGAAGGACGAGGAGTTCTGGCGGTATATCCAGGAATTTGATGTTGTTGGACGGGTAGAGACGTGGGTAGAAAGAAAGGAATGGGATAGATAGAGCCAAAGCTACCAAGGGGGTATAGGTGGAGACTTCAGGAGGCGGTCAGAGTGAAGAAGAAAGGAAGGGTCAGTGGGGGAATTATAACCGGGGTTAGAGATGGATTAGAGGAAAAATTTCATGGAGAGGAAGAGGGGGAGGGAGTGCAAATGAGGGAAATAAAAATAGGAGGGATAAAGTGTAAGTTTGTAACAGTGTACAACAAGGATGGGATGGAAAGAATTAAAGAAAGAGTGGAAGACCTGCTGGGCGAAAGAGAAGAGGGTATGGTGGTACTGGGTGGGGACTTTAATGCGAAAATGGGGAGCGAAGGGGGACTTTACAGGGAAGGGGAGAGCTTCGAAAGAAAATCGAAGGATAATGTAATAAATAAGCAGGGGGAGATTCTAAGGGACTGGATGGAGGATAGAGGGTGGGCAGTGGCGAATGATATGGCAAATGGGGACGAAGAGGGAGAATACACATATGTAAGTAAGGTGGGGGTATCGGTGATAGATTATGTGGTCAAGAATATGCAAGGATGGGAGGAGACGGAAAAATTCGCAGTAGAGGGGAGGGTGGAATCAGACCATTAGCGATTGAATCTGTGGATAAGAGGTGAGGGTGGCGGAAGGCAAGGCAGGGAAGAAGTCTCCATAGGGGAGAGGGTGACCTGGACGATGGAGGCGATAGAGGAGTATCAGGAGTAGCTAGGAAAGGTACGCTTTGAAGGGGAGTCGGTGGAAGAGATATGGGAGGATGTGAAAGAGAAGGTGAAAGGTTGTGTGCAAAAGAGGGTATTTAGAAAGAAGAAGAAAGGAATGGTGAAGCCGTGGTGGGATAGGGAATGTAAAAAGATGAAGAGGAAGGTGAAGAGAAAGTACAAGAAGTGGAAAGAGGGTAATGCGAGAAGGGAGGAGTATGTAGAAATGAGGAAGGGGTTTAGATTGGTGTGTAAGAAGAAAGAACAGGAAAAGGAGAAAGATCTGGAAGAGGAGTTAGCAAATGTTAAGACAGAGGGGGACGTCTGGAAGATAATAAATAGGTTTCGGAAGCGTAGGGTGGGGGTTAGCGAGAAGATAGGGAGTGAGGAGTGGAGAGAGTTTTTCAAAGAATCATTCCAGGGCTTGGATTCAAAGAAGACGAATGGGGGAAGTAGAAAAACGGGGGAGGCAGAGATGGAGGAGTTGAATGACGAGGAGATATAGAAGCAGATAAGGGATTCCCAGGAGGGTGGAGAGAAGGGTTAATAGTGCCACTGTATGAGAAAGGGGATAGAGATAGGCAGGAAAATTATAGAGGGATTACGCTAATGAATACGGCGTATAAGGTATACGCAATGGTGGTGGCAGAGAGACTGCGGAAGGATGTCGAGGGGAAAGGAATATTGCCGGAGTCGCAGGCGGGATTTAGGGCGGGTAGGAGTACTATCGACAATATCTACGCGCTGCAGCACGTGGTGGATAGAGAATTAGCGAAGAAGGGGACGAGAGTGTAGGCGTTTTTTGTGGATCTCAAAGGCGCGTTTCCATCGGTGGATAGGGGGAGGTTGTGGGAGGCAATGGAGGATACGGGAGTAGAGAGAGGCCTAATTGAAAGGGTAGGGAGATATATGAAGAGACCAAAGACAAGGTAAGAGGAGGGGAGGGGATTTCGGAGGGATTCTGGATGGATAGGGGTTCAAGGCAAGGGTGTCCACTTAGCCCAACGCTTTTTGCGATTCTAATTGCGGATATGGAAAGTAAGCTGGAGGCCGGGGTGGTAGGAGGTTTCAGGATAGGAGGGGTTAGATTTCGGTCACTAGCGTATGCAAATGACATAGTGTTGCTGGCAACCAGCGAGGAGGCCTTAAAGGAGGTGATGAAGAGGTTGAGAAGATACCTGGATGAAAAGGGGTTAGAGCTGAATGCGGAAAAGTCCAAGGTTATGGTGTTCAGAAAAGGAGGGGAAGGGATAAGGGAAGGGAGTGGAAGTGGAAGGGAAAGGAGGTACAGAAGGTGAAAGAGTTTGTGTACCTGGACTTCGTGTTTCGAAGGAATGAGGGAGTGGATGGTCACATAAAAGAGACAGTGGGGAGGGCAAATGTGGTGATGAGGCAGGTGTGGGGGTTGGGAAATAAGTTATTCGCGGATGATTTTGGAAGGAGAATGAAATTGTTTGATTCACTAGTGATGAGTGTGCTATTGTATGGGGTAGAGGTGTGGGGGTGGAAGGAAAGTGAAGAGGTAAATAGAACGCAGGAGAGGTATGTAAAGTGGACCCTGGGGTTGGCAAGGAACACGCCTAATTATATTGCCAGGAGGGAGACGGGGAGAACGAGTGTAGGAATTCTAGCAGGGAGCCGGGCGTGTAAATATGAGGAGAAATTTTTGGAAGAGGGGGGAAGTAGGCTGGTTAGGGAGTGTTGGTGGGAGAAGGAGAACAGGGGAGGGGGTGGGAAGATAGAGGCGGAGAGGGAACGGTATTTCGGAAGGAATGGACTGCAGATGGATGAAGTGAGAAGGATGCACGATGAAGGAAGGAAGGTTTATGACTTGGTTAAGCAAAACAGCATTATTGCGCAATGTTTGTGTATGAAAGGAGAGAAAGGAGTCTGGCTCTCTCGGGAGAAAAGGATGTGTGAACTGTGCGGAAAGGGGGATACAAGAGTGGAGCACTGGTTGAAGGAGTGCGGGGTGGTGGAAAGAAGTGAGATAAGCATGGAGGCATTGTTGCATGAAAAGGAAGAAAAAAGGGCAGTAGCATGGGTGAAGGGAGTGTTGGGTAAGATAGAGATGAAGAGAAGGAAGGAGGAAGAGGAATGGAGACGGAAAGATTGTAAATAGGAGAGAAAGTAGATATAAGTAACATGTAAATATTGTAAATAGTAAATAAGTAGTAGGTATTAGAGCGAAAACAGAGGTTGGCAAGCGAGGCAATGCGAAAAAGTAGGGACATGCGAGCGAGGTGAAGCGAGGAAGGCAACGCGATAAAAGCGTGCGACTTAGAGATAAGGAATGGATGGATGTTAGTCTTTAAGGGTTAGTTTTAAGAAAATTCTGTAAAAATGGAAGTGTAAGCAAGTCAATTTTTTAAGGCCAGCAGGCTGAAAAATAAACGTTTATCCATCTAATTAAAGGATATTCATACAGATCCTGAGAGTCTTCTAAGGCTGTAAACAAATTATTTAATTCATTAAAATTAGAATTTTCTTAGAAAAACTGAAAATATTGAAATCATACAACATATACCTAGGATACCTAAATTAATAAATTTTCATTAAAGTTCCTTATTTTATGAATTTTTCGTAGATTCCGGAGAATATTTTCTTAGATTAGTGACGTCGGCCCTCAGCAGTAGGCGCGCGAAATCTTCGCAGACAACCATCTTGTCGCTTTTGCTTGCATTTTGTTGTCGCGATTTTCGATCATGGCGTTATTTTCAACGCTTCTTTATTTTGATCATGTTTTTCGTGGCGATATTAAGTATCTTGTTTAATTTAGTTCTCAAATTTTTCAAATACGGCTCGAAGGTTTCGAGATGCTTGTCAGATGGGAAGGCACGCGAAAAAGGCACAATCCATCGGTAAGCCAATTCATACGATGTAAATTTGATCGCCTCCTGCACTGAAGCGTTGTAGACGAACATCGCAAAAATGCAGCAACCAGTGCCATTCGTCGTATTCTGTGGCGTAATTTTTACTACAATCCATCAAAACAATATTACTGCGTTCCAGTGACTCGTTCATTTGCAGTCTGTAACTTAAAGTTGTTACCTGTTTAACGCTAAAAACATTTTCAAGATTTCGCATTATTTTAATGATAAAACTACCACCTCGATCAGCCACAAGGCAACGCGGGTCCCCGAAATGAGAAATAAGGTGTGTTGCTACTGCGTGGGCAATGGTTGTTGTTTTTAAGTCTAGTATTGGCATTACAAGGCAAAATATACTAAAATTATCCTGCATGATTAAAATGTACGGACTTCCACTCGGCGTGATAGACAGTTCGCCGATGGTGTGGAGTAACACCTTTTTAAAAAATATGTGTGCCTCGGGACGCACGGTAGGAGTGAAATGCGAAAGAATTTTTAAGTGGAATGAATTCATGGAATTCACGGAATTGAAGAAATTCGGGGAATTCCTGGAGTTCATGGAATTCACTAAAATCACTGAATTCACGGAATTCCATGATTCGAAGGAATTCCATGAATTCCGTGAATCGCATCAATTCAGTGAATTCCGCGAATTCAGAGAAATCCGCGAATTCAGTGAATTCTGTGAATTTCATGAATTCCTTGAATTTCTTGAATTCCACGAATCTCTTGAATTCAATGAATTTGTTCGCTCAAACCGCTATCTTGCTGAAGCAGGACGCGTAACGTGACGCGTAACGATTCTTATGGATACATTCTTCGTACAAAAATGCCTTACCGCGCTCTAAGAAGTTTTACTTCAAAAGCCCATTGGGGGTTCTGTAGAGATCCTCTAGAGCAGGGGTCTCCAAAGATAGATCTCGTATCTACTAGCGATCCTGGGCCAATAGGTCGGATCTTCTCAGCTTTGACACAGAATTCTCAAGAAGGATTCCCATCCTTTACCTGAGCCGAATTGCCTCAAAGAGTTGCATCTTACACAGCAGAAAAAAATGGGGTCCTCGAGGTTTAGGTTTATGAATCATACCCTTCCAGCTAATATTTTTTTTCAAGGGGTCATACATTTTCTCCCAGTTTCCCATCGAAAACAACTGGCAGATCCTGAAAATGGCCAGTCGATCCTGGGTCAGGCTGCACCTGTGGATTGTGGAGACCCCTGCTCTAGAGATTTGAGACTCGTGAATCTACACCACTGGACTAGGGCCAATCGGAATGCGGAAGTCGTCACAAAATTTGAATATATGTTTGGCAGCGCATGCGCGTAGTGAAAAGTTTAAGAACAACCTAACCTCAATTCATAGTTGCGACATTGTGATTGGTTGCCATTTGAAGATCGCGCGCTAAGAAGGATTTCCGTGTCACGGTTGGCCCTAACAAATCAGAAGCGATTCCCACGTGTCTCAACTCTTCCTAGAGGATCTCCAGGGTATCTGTTATGATCATCGGTTTGCGCGTTTTTGCCCTGAAAAATTTATTTTCTGGACCACTCCCCTGCCGATGAAACGGCACTGAAACGTCACTGGCAAATGGCGCTGGGCCGCCAGTTCCGTTTCAGTGACTGTTTGTGCTGATTTCGGCACCTGAACGGCACTCAGAGCGATGCAACGGTCATATAATGGTCCTATTGTATTCGTCACGTACCGGGCGGGCTAAGTGGTTTACAGTAATTTCAAAATTTTACAAATTTTAATTTTTCATTTTTAATCTCTTTCAGCTGGTCTACTTGGTAGCCTATTCGCAGGTATAAAGGGAACTTCTGCAGGCATTTAAAACTGGAATCTGAGTAGCTTTAAACGAGCAGCACAGAAACGGAACTGGGCAGTGCCATTTGATTACCGTTCAATCAGCAGGGTCTTGAATCCTCGGATGTATTCGCTGATATCATCGCGAAAGTTCGACCATGTGAAGCGTTCTCTGATTCTGATATATGTATTGGTAATATCTTTATGCCCATGCATGAGACTATCATAATACTCTGCAGTTATGTTACCGCGCATGTCCTCAGGAGGCACTTCCAGTTTTCGGTGACATAGGGTGAATGTAATCTCATCACCTAGGAATACGTCATTCAGGAATTCGTCCATTTTGTTTTAGGACATTATTCCTAAAAAATCCCTAAAACTCACTAATTGACAGGTCTTCTGGTGTCATGTTTTAAAGCTCTGTACATGTTAGTTAGACCCAAAGGTTACGTATGACCAGTCACTTTCGTCAAAATGATTTCGCTTCACGATTATGGAATAGACTTTATGATGACCTCGAGGTGTCACCAGAATTCGCTCCAACTGGGACCTTTTATTCTCAAGGTCTTGAACATTTATATACTATGTGGCCACTAGCGACTTATATATATAGGGTTATTTGGCTCACTATCTCCCAAAATAAAGTGAGCATAGTTATCTTGGCAATAGGTTGCAAGTTCAGTCCATTGATCGACCACTATCGTTTCGGTCATTTCTAATAAGCTATCCCAGCTAACAAAGTTACTAGTCTGAGTAGTCACATGCTTGTAACAAGATTCAGAAAACCAGTCACTAGTCACTTTCCTGATGGTCACCCACTAACAATATGTTTCCCACTCAAAGCAGTAGCATTTGTTACAAACGAAGCAGGTAACATTATCTCACTAGAGTGATCATATGCTTGTAATACGCTGCCCGTGACTTGCGTCCTATGGTCGAAATCGACGGGGTGCCTAGCTCACTTGCGTCCTCGCCCTCCGTTCCGTCTTTCCCTCTCCAATCGTTGCGCCACTTATTTTCCTTCACCTCTTATTTCCCTAATTTTCCCTTCGCACATTTTCCAGGCTTAAGACTGGCAGCATTATCTACTATAGGGGCATAATTTCTGAAGTTCACCCACCTCGAAAATGAAAGTTGTCCGATCGGGCTCAAAATTGGCCCAATTATAGTCCTATTAGATGGTACTCCTCACACCAAAAATTAATTAATTTTTATAATTATTGATCAAATATTCACTGTGGTGATTTATTATAAAAAAGATGGAGAGCTCAAGCACGTAAGTATCGCAATCATATCTGATAACTGGCCTCATGGCACGGTGGCTCTTCACGAGTATCAAAAGATAATATTGGATTACTTGAAAACTCATTTCAGGCCAAAGAAAATCTACTATTTCACTGATGGTGCAGGGCAACATTTTAAAAATAAGATAGCTTTGTTAATCTCCAAGCCAATAAAGAAGATTTTGGTATCCAAGCTGAACGGCACTTTCATGGTACATCTCATGGTAAGGGTGCATGTGATGGTATAGGAGCGAATATAAAGAGACAAGCAGCATGTTCAAGCTTACAATGTTCTCCGAAACATCAGATACTCACTCTCCATGCTTTGTTTCAGTGGACAAAGAGTAACTGCAAGGAAACCGAATCTTTTTCAGTAGCAAAGAAAATCATGCCTTAGCCACCGAGTTACTGAAAGCCAGATTTGACAAAGCTGTCATGATACCAGGTACATTACAGTACCACGTTTTCATTCCTACTCAAGATGGAAAACTTCAACTCAAGAAGTTTTCGTCCTCTGCAAAATACGACATCTTCTCGAATGGCAAAAAACAAAAACCGCAAAAGAGGCCTGCAAAGAAAATAACTGTTGAAACTACCGCCAAAGAATCGAACAGAAAGACACATAATATTACCATATAATATTACTTAACATAAAAACTGGCACTAAAGCGTTGGACAACGATCCTCGGCGTGAGCGCACTAGGGAAAATCGCGCGCCACCCGCCCTATGACGGCATCTTGTTTACGTATCGTTCTATTACTCAAAGAGAAATTAATTTGCCACTCTGAAAATTAGAGGTGTTTAGGAAAAAATCTCAGCTTTCTTTTAAAACTATTTTGAAGAAAAAAAAGTGCCCGAATTTGAAAAAAAGTCAAATTTATTTTTGATTTCCAAAAATTTGGGTCAAATTTTCACTTTATTTAAAATCGTTATTACCAACAGAAAGCTTGCGAAAAAATCTATCGAAAACATTTGATGTGAAATTTTGTTTAAGACAATAGGAAAAAAGTTACAAGCGTTTGAAAGTAAGGCTTTGCTTAAAACCCCCAAAAATTGTACCCCTCCCACAATAATATTGAATCGTGAAGCTAGAAAACAGCTGGCAAGTGAAATAAATACACAAATTATGCATATTTCCCATTAAATGTGATATTTATTTCACTTTGAGCTAAAACTGAAATTTCCTGAAATACTAAAAATAGCCATTGTCACGTAAAAAATAATATTAAAATAGCTTTCTATTTTCAGTATATTCTTATAAAACCTAAACAGGTAGAAATTTGCACGAGATTTCACGAACGAATTGGAGCCTAGTTATGAAACCTACTTGCAAAGACAAAGTATCTACAAAAAATTGTTCTTTTTCTAAAATTTCTCGCCTCCTTTCACCAGTGCTTCTCATTTTTATATAAGTTATGGCTCTAAATCCTTTTAAAGCTTCTGTGAAATTGGAAATGTTTGGATGGGAACAGTTAAACATTGCGTTCAATTTCGAATTATATGCTTCACAACCATTCGTTGTACGCGTTGTTGTTGGAGAAAATTAAGCCCAAATTTTGGGTAGAAAACTCAATCCGAGTTCCTGATTTTTTCTCCTCCAACATTGACCTAAATGAAATCTACAACCTTTAATAGAGATGGAATCGTAAAATACTGTGCCGATAGCTGAATGGATACCGAGTTCGAAATCTATATAAATTACTTTAGGACTGAAAGTCATAGGGCCCGAGCACAATAGAGGCCTGAAACCGAAACTTGAACCCGAAGATAACTCTGTCCTTTTTTACCGTACCTACGGTAAAAAAAAGACAGATATATCTTCGGGTTCAGGTTTTGAGTTCGGGTCTCCATTGTGCTCAGGCCCTTACCGGTAAGCTTTTTGCATTCTGCAGCTAAGTAAGAAAGTGCTGTTGCATAGCTGTTGTCCTATGCGCATAGGAAGTCATTTTTTTGTCAAGAAGCAAGAAGGAGGCGAGAGTAATACATAAATTTTGATTTAATCCGAGTAGATGTGCAGGCTGCGTTCTGGATCAAAAAGTAAGACGGAGTCTGGATACGAATTTCTAAGACGGGTTCTGGATATACCATATCCAGACTCCGTCTTGTAAACATGGCTTCTGTGTGCGTGTGTCTGTTTTTTGGACAAAAAAGTAAGACGGAGTCTGGATACGCTCTCGAACATTCTCGAGGGTCCTGGTGACGTCATAATAATAATAATAATAATAATAATAATAATAATAACACCCTACCGGAGGTGTTCTCGCGTTGTCGTCGCGGTAGGGCTCGAGCTTTCCTCTAATGAATTTGACGGCTATGTTGGCCGTAGCATTGCTACTGACAGGGTTTCCCATGCCGGACAGGCAGAGAACGAAGAGCAAAGTGACTAAGAGGAACACCAAAACCCATAAATGGAGAGTATTTTAAAAATTTTGAAACGCTTGTCGCTACCCGAGGATCGTCGGGGCGCCCCTGGAGCCACCGCTGAGGGCCACAGCATGCGGGACGGTGGTGATGGTGAGCTGCGAGATGGTCAGGCAGATCTCACTAATCGAACAGCTGGCCAGCAAGAACATCTGCGACATACGGTAAGCAGTGAAACATCAACTGTGTCTGCTGAGGATGCTTTGGCTAGCGTTAGTTACTTGCAGCCAACCACTTGAACCGAAATACCGTGGGAGAGCATCAAGTGGAATACCACAATGAATGAGGAATTGATGCGTCTCTACTATGAAAGTGCGAAGTTTGAAACATCAGGTAAAAAAGGACAAAATTTTAGAACGAAATTTGCCGAGAAGTAACCTCAAATAGCGAGAGTCGCATTAAAAGATCTTATCGCTAAGGTGAAGGACATCAGGACTAATCTACTCATCTCAGAAGATCGAGCAATGGAGATTAAACAGCAGGTTGATTTGGAGTGGAAAAACAACGGCAATGAACAGCAGCTAGAGAAAGCCGCGTCACACGAACAAGCAGTGGCAATTGATGTTCTTCCTCAACCTGGTGATGATCCAGCACCACCACATCCTCCGGATGTAGATGGCCTAATACAACCAGTGCCAGAAGCAGAGGTTCAACAACCAAGGAAGCGATTAAAATGGACATACCATATGAACAGAGATGTGATGCGCTTTTATTTTTTGGCAAAGAAAAGTGGGCAAAGTGTAAGGAGAGAACATCATCGTCTCTTCTTACTTAAGTACTCAGAACTAGCCACAAGAATGAATGAGCAGAATCTAGCAGATCAAAAACGCTCAATATCTGTAAACAAATTGCTTTCGGCTGTTGAAATAGCTGCCATCGAAATGGAAGTGGAACAGCAGCTTCCGATTGATGAACTTCCATCAGAAGATGTGGAAAACGAAAACTTGATTGCAGCTGAAGACATAGGTGCTAGGGATAATGAACATCAAGTACCGGATGAACTAGAACCACATCCGGATATTATAAACGATGATATGAACAGCGAAGTCCCAGAAAATCTACAGCACCTTGAAAGGAATTGTGGTCATGCTCTACTAGAGTTCAGACATGTAGAACCAACACAAAGGCATTCACTGCCCAAGATGAACATCACAAATGATCTGCGTGCACTAATAGAACACCTAAACAGCAAGGTTTTACCTATGCATTTGAACGCAACACAAAATGCGTTAGAGGTGCAAACTCTTGTATACTGTGCAGCTGTGGCAACCGTTAGAACGTTGAGCCGCAGAAATAGGCCTATAAATGCAGTCTTCGCCCCAAGACAGGAGCGAGATCCGCCATGGAAGATCAGGTTGGATATGGATATCAGCAAAGTAAGGTGCAAATTGGGTCGACTGACTCAATATAAGAAAGGATATCGAACGAGAAAGCTGATACACCATGTTATTAAAATCATCCACCCTCGGTACATCGAGACATTGACACCAGCAATATTGGATGAGATTATAGACTCCCAGTGGCAAAGACTTGATGTTCTTACTGCTAGACTGCGTCGGTACAAGAAAAGTAGTGCAAGAAGGCAACAAAATCGAACCTTTCAGGCAGATGAAAGAAGGTTTTATCGTGAACTGAGTGTGAAGCAAAATAACCAGCAATACATCGAAGTCCCTCAATTGGAAGACATGACTAACTATTGGTCAGATGTTTGGGGAAAAACTAAAAGAAGCAATTTGGACACTGCGTGGTTCCAACTAGAGAAAGCAAGAGCAAGCAATAACCCTGAAATGGAGCTGACTAACATCACAGCTTTAGATGTTTCAGCGGTTTTGAAAGAAGCATGTAACTGGAAAGCTCCAGGTCCGGACATGGTGCACAATTTCTGGTACAAGTACCTGACTAGTGTGCATCCTGCATTGGCACGGTGTTTTCAGAAGATCATCGAACATCCAGATCTGATGCCAGGCTTTATGCTGCAGGGTACTACGTATATGTTGCCTAGAAAACCAGACGCTCAAAATCCATCTGAATTTCTACCAATAGCCTATCTTCCAAGAATATATAAATGTCTTACAGCTATCATAGCGTACCACATGACTATTTGCTTGAAGTCTTAAAAGTATACAAAATTTGTCCACGCATCATTGACTTCCTAAGTCGTGCGATGATGCTTTGGGGTACAAGAATCAAGTATTTTGATCATGGACAACCAAGGATAAATAGATCAATACGCATTACGACGGGTATATTCCAAGGAGACTTTTTCAGTGCATTATGGTTCTGTTTAGCGTTGAACCCACTGAGCAAAACTTTAAATAGCATGTCTCATGGGTTCCGAGTAAATAATAATGAGGATGGTCATCGAGTGACCCATCTTCTATACATGGATGACCTGAAGCTATACGCTAGTTCGGACGAGAAACTGCAGCAAGTGATTGATGTTACAAAGCAGATTTCCAATGATATCAACATGGAGTTTGGACTAGATAAATTCCGAACAGTGCATTTAACCAGAGGAGAATTAGGTACCGCAGAGATAGAGAACGATTTCGGAAATGGCATCGAGGCAATGGCAGAGGGCGAGTCATATAAATACCTGGGTATTCTCATATCTAAGGGTATTCAGCATACGATAGTTAAGAAAAGCCTAACGACTGCCTTCACGAAAAGACTCAGATTGGTTCTGAAGAGTTCTCTTAACTCGGCAAACAAGATCAGGGCAATCAACACCTATGCCATCCCTGTTCTCACGTACTCCTTTGGGCTCATCAAATGGTCGAACACTGACCTCGAACGATAAAACAGAATCATCCGCGTAGAAATGACGAAACACCGAATGCACCACAGTAATTCGGCGATTGAAAGTGTAGTTCTACCACGACATTGAGGGGGCAGGGGCATTGTAGATGTCAGAAAACTGTGTGAGTCACAAGGTATACAGTTGTGAGACTATTTTAACAGAAAGCGGGATGTTACGCTTTACAACACCATCTGTAAAGCGGATCTTGACTACACGCCCTTGAATTTGTCCTCAGAGGAGGCCTTGAATATCAGGGCAGAACCCACAGAGGAATTAGAAACGCAATGGAGACAGAAAGCCATCCACAGCGGACACCCCAAAACGCTAGATCAATATGAAGTGGTTAGTGAGGCATCCAATATTTGGCTGAGAAAGGGACTCCTTTATCCAGAAACGGTAGGATTCGTCATTGCGATTCTGGATAGAGTTGTCAGCACCAGGAATTATCGCAAACACGTGTTACATCAAGACGTGGTTGACCGGTGCCGATTATGTGGAGATACCAACGAATCCATCGAGCACATTATTGATGGTTGTCGTGTAATGGCTTAAAGAGAATATACGCACAGACATAATTATGTGGCGGGCATTGTACATCAACAACTTTCCCTAAACCTAGGACTCTTAACAGAATGAATGCCTTTCTATAGATACATTCCAATGTCCGTCTTAGAAAATGAAGACTACATCTTATATTGGGATGTGAATATCCAGACCGATCATTACATCCGAGCCAATCGACCTGACATCGTGATGCGAGAGAAAAAAGGTGGAAGAGTCTACATCATCGACATTGCTTGTCCGCTTAACCGAAATTTGCAGGCAACCTATACAACCAAGATTCATAAGTATAGCGTGCTAAGTCATGAAGTTAAGGCAATATGGAGGAATGTGAAACATGCATCTATTCATCCTATTGTGATTTCGGCTACAGGCAATGTGCACGCAAGACGCACTGAACATCTTGAACATTTAGGAGTCAGTAGGGTACTGGCTGAAGCTCAAAAGGCGGTTTTATTAAATACCTGTCGCATTGTAAGGAACTTCCTAGACCATCAGGAAGCAAGTGACTAAGAACGTATGGCGTCATACATGGTAGCTTTAAGAAAGCATCCAGAGGCGACTGGTGTTACCTTCAACACTCACGGCCGCTGTGTAAGGATAATAGCGGCAAAGCCAAACTGCAAACTACACCATGCTTCTAATTTTGTACCTACAACATCATCGTAAATGATTTCAAACAACGTATTGAAATAACTTATAACATCTTTATCTCATCAGTCACTTGACTTAGTCCGTGGCTATGACGAAAAACGGGGTTCACCCGAGAAAAAGTTTGAAAAAAAAAAAATAATAAAACAGGAAGAGCCTCGGTGGCTCAGTTGGCTAGACGCTCGGACTTCGCCTCAAAGGTCTGGGGTTCGAACCCTGAGCCGGTACCTCTTGAAATTTTTCTATGTACCTTTAACGAGGTTCTGTTGGTTGGGAACTCACCTTAAGCTGTAGGTCCCCCCATCATGCACTTGACTGCAACCCAGTCCGTGAGTGATGGGGTAAAAACCAGGCTTCGTCCAATATGTCGGGGCACACGTTCTTATCAGGTCACTTGATTGCATTATAATAATGCGTCCGTGACTGATAATATATACCGGGACAACCTCGTGCATAATATTTGAACAAACAAAAAATCCAACTCTAGCCAAAAATTCCTTCGACATATTGGGCTGTAACCATCTTAAGCCTGAGAGAAAAATGAGTTTCCTAATTTTTTTATCAAACAGCTTCAAGGTTATTTCTTATCTAAGGCATACCACGTAAATGCTTTCACTGTGTGAGGTAAGCCCTGTGCGTGTGTCTATGTGTGTGAGGTTGACATTGAGACCGTTCTGGAACATTCTCGAAGGTCCTGATGACGTCATCATTCATTCCTACCTTACCGACATTGATACAAGAGGGTTACTAGATCTGCTGTATCTACATCGAGAACATTCTGCAGCTGACGTCATAATGATATTGTGCAATTCTGAATTCATACAAGTAGCTTCAAGGTTATTTCTTATCTCAAGAATGTCGCGTAAATACTTTCAAGGTTATATTTTGCATTGTCCTGGCAATTTCTACTGCGCCATATAATTATTGCAAGAAAAACAAGGATGATTCATTGCTTCTGGTGTACAGATGAAATTTCATACGCAGGGCTATGCATGATATCCTGTTTTGTCTATCAATTTGATTTATTGCATCCTTACAGATATCATATTCAACTAAAAATTCCTGTCTTCATTTCATGATCAAATAATCAGTGAGAAACATTCTTAGGCAGTCTAGAACCTTCTATAACTCAAATTATACTGCGTGATTTCTGAAAAAGCATTTCGGTAAACAAGTTGAAGGTTATTTCAATGACTTATTACATTTTGCGTTGCAAAAATTATATCCCAATCGTGTTGTATATAATGTAGAATCTTCCAGAACATTGTCGCATCACATGATGCAATATCGGGCAATTTTTTATCGTATCCATTATAATCTAGAACGTTCTAGAACTCAAGGGTGAAAAAAGGAAGATAGAAAAAAAATTAGAATTAAAAAATATTTCAAGCCAATTGAATAATAATATAGGTAAGAAAATTTCTAAAGCATTCCTTAGAGTAGGTCATATATTAAGGATTCTTATCGCTTCATTCTGGCATCGAGTAGAGAGCAAGGACTAGAGAGATAACGTCCAGACTTGTTTTAGACGTTTTGATTTCAGAAGCAGCATTCATGCATCGACAGTCTCAAGCTGCACACATTTCATTAGACTCTGCTTTCGTTCGCAAGAGATCACTTCTTTCTTACAGCTCGCAAAAGTTCGCTTTCTTAGTCGAACCGCAAAGTTTAAATATAATTCTTTTGCCATATGCTAGGTTCGGTCAACCTCTCGACGTGTTACATGAAATAAGATACTGCAAACAATTTCGAGACCCAAGAGAGATAATACAGCGTGCATTTTATTCCAGCCTTTTTCACACGTGCTTTAACTTATTTATATCAAGAGAGCACTGTCCAACACTTATCGCTCCTTAACAATACTTGGTATGACGTCACATGCCTTTTTATTCACAGATATATGCTCGTTTTTCAGCATCTTTTTCATCTTTTATTTAGAAAGGGCAATTTTGCCTATTACATGTTGAACATTTAAATTTATAACAAAAAATGAGCTAACATACAAAAAATATTAAAAAATTTTCAATCATCCTCTAAAGCTACTGTATAATATAGTTGATAGAAATCCAGGATGATTTTATTGCTTTATGTCTGAATAATTTGTCTCAAAGGCCAAGAATGTTTCGTGAACAAGTTCAAAGTTATTCTAATGACTCATTACATCATATGATGCGATATATGGCAACATTGTGAAAAAGTCACCGGAAATTTAGTAGATGGAGGTAAGCGTCTATAAAAAGGGCTATTTAGTTTCTAGAATATTCTTGATGTGTTTAAACGTTTTGATTTTAGAAAACATTTGATGCACCGGCCGTCTAAGTCTGCATACATTTCATTAATCTCTGCTTTCATTCTCTAGAGATCACTTCTTTTTACTGCTTAATATAGGTAAGAAAATGTCTAAAGCATTCCTTAGAGTAGGTCATATATATTAGGGATTTTTATCGCTTTATTCTGGCATCAAGTAGCAACGGCCATACCGCGCTGGAAACACCAGTTCCCGTTAGATCACTGGAGTTAAGCAGTGTTGGGCGCGGTTAGTACTTGGATGGGTGACCGTTCGAGAATAATACTACTGCGTTGATGTTGGCGGTCGTGGGTGTGGTGAGCTCACACTTGTAGTTATTTACTACAAGAAACTATCCACCTAGAAACACTACCCGAATCGGGTAGTGTCACGCCTACCCCTAGAGGCTCGCCGAAAGGGAAACGACTTAATGGTATAAAGTAGCGAGCAAGGATTAGAGAGATAACGTCCAGACTTGTTCTAGACGTTTTGATTTCAGAAGCAGCATTCATGCATCGAAAGTCTCAAGCTGCACACATTTCATTAGACTCTGCTTTCGTTCTCAGGAGATCACTTCTTTCTTACAGCTTGCAAAAGTTCGCTTTCTTAGTCAAACCGCAAAGTATAAATATCATTCTTTTGCCATATGCTAGGTCCCATCAACCTCTCAACGTGTTACATGAAATAAGATACTGCAAACAATTTAGTAGATGAGCAGGCTGCGTTCTGGATCAATTTGTATTAGAGCGTGTCTGTGTGAGGTGGCCTGTGTGCGTGTGTCCGTGTGAGGCTGGCATGGAGGCAGTGTTGCTCAGCTTCTAGAACATTCTCGAGGGCTCCTGAAGCTTCTAGAACATGCTACAGCTCATGATGACGTCATAATAATATTGCGCAATTGTGCCAGCTAAGTTCATACAAACAGCTTTAAGATTATTTCTTAACTAAAGAATGTCGCGTAAAGACTTTCAAGGTTATATTTTGCATTGTCCTGGCAATTTCTACTGTGCCATATAGTTATTGCAAGAAAAAATAAGGATGATTCATCGCTTCCGGTGTACAGGTGAAATTTGATACGCAGTTCAACCCAGATAACAATTGTGCGACGCAGATCACCCGCAGATTGTGATCGTCAGGTTCTGCGTGCAATAACGCACTCATCTCGCCAGCATGAACTGTCGAGCACACATCTGCGAGCGCTATGAGTCACATTTGGCCAACACACTCTGCATCACACAATACCGTGAGAATGTGACGCAGAGTCTGCAATCACTATGAGGGCAGAATTCATTCTAATGATATTTAATTTTTCCATAGTTATTACTTATAAAATTAATTGTTATTGGAAAGTTATATAAACCATTTTCAAAACAATATTGAAATTTTTAAAATAATTTTTCTTTAATTTTGTGGATTTTTGGAAATATTGAAAAAAATTTTGGATTTTTTTGAAACTTTTGAAATGTTGGAAAATTGAAAACCTTAAGTTTCGTTCTTTTTCTGGAAATGTACAAAAATATAAAGTATCCCAAAATTTACTTTATTTCGAAAAATTGTCAAAATTTCAAAAATTAGGATTTCCATCTTTATTTTTTTTTCTGGCAAAATTAATTTTTAAAATATATCAAAATTTTTGTTATTCTTAAAGTGATATCGCGCATTTTCTTTGTCGGTACCGGTATTTATACACAACCTTGTTAAAAAAAATATTTATCTCCTCCATGTTTCCAGGCCATCCTGAATGTATTGAATATTATAAAAATAAATTAATGAAGTTCGCCAAATCAACATCAATATTACAAAAAATTAATTAGTCTACTCAAATGAAGATTTCTTTGAAAATTATAGTGTTTTAAAATTCGCGGGAACCATTTCTCGAGGAATGCGCGCGCATGCCGGCAAATGTCCAGTTTGCGAATTTCATCAAGCTCGCAAGTGAGTCGCGTCGTTTTCGCAATTATTTGCATCATTTTGTGCTGCATGGTTAGATAACACGGATTAAAAGTCAAGGTCACTATTTTCCTTTGTTACATAAAGGTCGCACGGCGTGAAAATCCAGCGCAACATACAAACGCGTGACATAGTCCAATTTCTTAATAATGATAAAATTGGGTTATGTTTTGTGCAGTGATCTTTTTGACAACTTTCATTACATCGAAAGATTTCACTATTTTCAAAAAATCTTGGAATTGCGGTTTTTTCCCATGATATCGTAATTCAAGACGTATGGTTCGCCGGTACATGTGCACGCATGCGTGCACATGTACCGGCGAACCAACATGATATTCATGATATTCCTTTTTGTTCTCATTTTAACCCGTAGAGTCTACACTACATCTGCGTATACATAAAGTGCACACTAGTGCGAATTGGAATTTCGCATTTTTGAGCATTGACAATTCTCTCAAAATGCAAAAAAATTCAAATTAGAAGTAGTGTTTATATTTTTGTCGTAGATATGCGTCGGATCTGCAAGCGACATACGTAACAGGTCTGCTATAGCGATATGCGTAGCAGATTATGCGTCAGATTCTGCTAGACATATGCCAGGCATATGATGACGCATATATCTCATCAGGTGGAAGCACAATCTGCGCGTCGATCCGCAGATCTGCGTGCATATACGCCATCAGTGTGCTCCCTGGCGGACCGAACGGAGCGGATACGCTACAGCGTATCCTTATAGTATCCACATCGTATCCTCTCCGTATCATGCAAGAAAAACTCATTAAAAAAGAAAGATTAACATTTCACTTGTTCAAATTCGGATTCTACGTGAAATTTTGAGTTAAAGGGTCACAGAGTAATCGCAATAGTTTTTCTTGCAACATTACAAACTTTTAATAAATATAATACTCATCGATGACGTGCGCTGAAGGTCACTTCAAACGCATCGTCATTCAGTAGCAGTTCATAGGCTTTATCCGTCGACGATGCGTTTGAAGTCGCCTTCAGTCCACGTTATCGATAAGTATTATATTTTTTTAAAGTTTTTAATGTTGCAAGAAAAACTATTGCGATTACTCCGTGACCTTTTAACGCAAAATTTAACGTAGAATCCGAATTTCAATAAGTGGAATGTTCATCTTCCTTTTTTAATCAGTTTTTCTTGCATGATACGGAGAGGATGCGATGTGGATACTATAAGGATACGCTGTAGCGTATCCGCTCCGTTCGTTCGGTCCGCCAGGGTTCAGATGAAAGTAAATTATACATCATTACATTATTACTATTAATGAAATAACTCAAAAATCCTTAACAAGAGTTTTATTTCACTACTAACTTTTTATGAATGAATTATTTTATTTTTCTTCTAATATCTCTTTGCTATACATATCTAACTTATATACGCAGGTGTGTGTGTGTGTGTGTGTGTGACTTTCACTATATAGGTGGGATTGAATTAAATAACAGTTACCTTTATAGTATCTTTTTATTTATTAAATATATGTAAGCATACATTTTTCTTATGTGGAACGTAGACATTTGCAATTTCGAACAATAAAATCTTAAATTTCGAAGTATTTTTTCTGCTAAAAAGCATTTTTCTTTTCAAGTTTTTCTTAATGAGAAATGCTTTTCAAACTTAGACAAAAAAACTTACATTAATCTTACACTTAACATGGAATGATGTCTTTCAAAACTGCAAAAGTGGACTTCTCTATCAAGAATAGACAATAAAAATGCTTAGTTCCACGCTCCTCCAATGAGAACACATTTTCTCCTAGTATTCCACCAAAATAAGATCTGGAAATTCTCACAGCTGACTAATCGTGGATTTTTCTTTGTCATTGAAAAATGCAATAATGATAGTAAAGTGATATATTCTTCATTAATAATTCACAGAATCTGGATTCCAAAATAATCAATGATTGCAGATTTTATGTTTTTTCAATGAAAATTTAGTTGTAAAAAAATGTAAACATTTTTCACACAACCACGAGGATCGATGACGTTTTCCATTTTGTGAACTTACAAAACGCTGCAAATTTCGGATCCATGTAAAATGAAAGATCGTGTTATCTTTTGGATATTGATTAGTCTTTCTAGTGAAATCATCAACCTTTTCACTTAACATAAGTAGGTTGCTTACAGGTTTCCTTGATGATATTCGACTGACACGAATTGGCACTATTTCATCTTCTTTCTCATCTTGTATGTACTTTAAACCATAAACATTAATAGATAAACCATTCATGCATTCAAATTTTGAAATATCTTTCACCGTTATTGGAAAATGTATACCATTATAATGCAGCTCATCACCAAAATGTGGATATGAACTAGTTTCACCAGCATTCAGCTTAGCTGGGTGAAGAGCTGCTATCACTGACCATAGAAATGAGTAGCAATCCTTACTTTGAATATTCACAACTGCCTCTTTCTTCTGTATATACTTTGGTAATTCAATAAAAGTTGACGATTCACCAATGTCACCGTGACTTTGACTTCTCTCCTTCTTTAGTTTTTCAAGACTTTGACTTCTCTCCTTTTTTTGTTTTTCAAGGCGTTCTTGCATTAATTTCAAAAAGTTGTTGCGGTCTTGAGAACTCATTGTGATTAGTATAGCTGCTTAAAAGTTGTGTGTTAATTGTCCAAATTCTTTAGAAGAAAATCAAGAACACACTATTCACTTTATCACTTTTATCAATTTCTCACTGTATTACTTGAGTTAAGCTGTTTGCATGGAGGTTTATTTGTGATTAAGAAGCTCAAGAGGAAATAGCTCCTTTTATAGACGCTTACCCCCACTACCAAATTTTCAGGAGACTTGCACAATGTTGCCAGATATTGCATCATATGATGCAACAAAGTTCTGGAAGATTCTACATTATATACGACATGTTTGGGATCTAATTTTTGCAACGCAAAATGTCATGAGTCATTGAAATAACCTTGAAATTGTTTACTAAAATGCTATTTTTAAGAAATTACGCAGTATAATTTGAGTTATAGAAAGTTCTAGACTGCCTAAGAATGTTTCTCACTGATTATTTGCGCGCTAAATAAAGACAGGAATTTTTAGTTGAATATGATATCTGTAAGGAAGCAATAAATCAAATTGATAGACAAACAGGATGCCATGCATAGCCCTGCGTATCAAATTTCATCTGTACACCAGGAGCGATGAATCATCATTGTTTTTCTTGCAATAACTATATGGCTCAGTAGAAATTGCCAGGACAGTGCAAAATAAAACCTTGAAAGTATTTACGCGACATTCTTCAGATAAGAAATAATCTTGAACTGCGTATCAAATTTCATCTGTACACCGGAAGCGATGAATCATCCTTGTTTTTTCTTGCAATAACTATATGGCACAGTAGAAATTGCCAGGACAATGCAAAATATAACCCTGAAAGTCTTTACGCGACATTCTTCACCCTGGCGGACCGAACGAACGGAGCGGATACGCTACAGCGTATCCTTATAGTATCCACATCGTATCCTCTCCGTATCATGCAAGAAAAACTGATTAAAAAAGGAAGATGAACATTTCACTTATTGAAATTCGGATTCTACGTGAAATTTTGCGTTAAAAGGTCACGGAGTAATCGCAATAGTTTTTCTTGCAACATTAAAAACTTTCAAAAAATATAATACTTATCGATAACGTGGACTGAAGGCGACTTCAAACGCATCGTCGACGGATAAAGCCTATGAACTGCTACTGAATGACGATGCGTTTGAAGTCGCC
>CAKNXH010057018.1:0-12022 GCA_932178445.1 Andricus quercusramuli
ATATATTAATCACTTGATATATTATTTTAATTAGAATTTATAATGAATGAATGATTAAATGAATTTATATTGTCTTTGGATTTGTTGCACGTGGGTGACTTGTAAACTTAATTTTTATTAACAAATTATTGTTCGTTTGTAAAGTTAATTTCAGCATTAAAATTACATGCTTTTAGCGACAAGGTGATAGTTGTTAATGAAAATTTGTCATCGGATATTAATAGTTTATTATATAAACGAATCATATAAACAAATGCATAGTGACGGCATTCATAATGAAAAATAAATCTTTTTTCTCTTCATTTCACTAAAATTATGTTGCCATGAATGTTTAGGGGGAAAAAAGATTACGGATCTCGATGTTGCTACGTCAAAACTAGTTTTAAGAGTTTGAACAGGATTTTTATATAAACCGAAAGGTATATTTAAATAAAGATATATATATATATATATATATATATATAATTATGTGTAATTTTTGAGAATTTTGGAGAATTTATTTTACAATAATATTGTTTATAAAATTAAGGAATCTACTATTCCTACAACTATTAGTCAAATAAAAACGCACTAAACAAATTGTAATACGAGGATGAGGAGGGAAAGGGAGAGCTTCGAAAGGAAATCGAAGGATAAGATGATAAATATGGAGGGGGAGATTCTCAGGGACTGGATGGAGGATAGAGGCTGGGTGGTGGCGAATGGTTTTGGGAACTGGGGACGAAGAGGGAGAATACACATATGTAAGTAAGGTGTGGGTATCGGTGATAGACTATGTGGTCTAAATGTGGCGGAAGACAAGGCGGGGAAGAAGACTCGACCGAGGAGAGGGTGACCTGAACGAGGGAGGCGATAGAGAAGTATCAGAAGCAGCTAGGAAAGGTACGCTTTGAAGGGGAGTCTGTGGAAGAGATATGGGAGGATCTGAAAGAGAAGGTGAAATGGTGTGTGCAAAAGTAGGTAGTTAGAAAGAATAAGAAAGGAATGGTGAAGCCGTGGTGGGATAGGGAATGTAAAAAGATGAAAAGGAAGGTGAAGAGGAAGTACAAGAAGTGGAAAGAGGGTAATGCGAAACGGGAGGAGTACGTAGAAATGAGGAAGGGGTTTAGATTGATGTGTAAGAAGAAAGAACAGGAAAAGGAGAAAGATCTGGAAGAGAAGTTAGGAAATGTTAAGACAGAGGGGGAAGTCTGGAAGATAATAAATAGGTTTAGGAAGCGTAGGGTGGGGGTTAGCGAGAAGATAGGGAGTGAGGAGTGGAGGGAGTTATTTAAAGAATCATTTCAGGGCTCAGATTCAAGGAAGAGGAATGGGTGGAGTAGAAGAACGGGGGAGGCAGAGATGGAGGAGTTGAATGTCGAGGAGATAGAGAAGCAGATGAGGAAGTTGAGAAGGTCAAAAGCAGCAGGGCCAGATGGGGTAGAGAACGAAGCATGGCTGTTTAGTACACAATAGGTTAGGGAGAGGCTAAAGGAGGTAGTGAAGAAAGAATGGAGGGAGGAAGGATTCCCAGGAGGGTGGAGAGAAGGGTTAATAGTGCCACTGTATAAGAAAGGAGATAGGGATAGACAGGAAAATTATAGAGGGATTAGGGATCGTCCATATATTACGTAAGACGTTTTTCTTTTGTTTATATCGTTGTGTCTTTCTCAACTTCACAGCAATTTTATTCTCGTCTTGATTTAAACAAAAGAAAAACGTCTTACGTAATATATGGACGATCCCTTACGCTAATGAATACGGCGTATAAAGTATACGCGATGGTGGTGGCAGAGAGACTGCGGAAGGATGTCGAGGCGAAAGGAATATTGTCGGAGACGCAGGCGGATTTTAGGGCGGGTAGCAGTACTACCGGCAATATCTACGTTCTGCAGCACGTGGTGGATAGGGAATTAGCGAAGAAGGGAACGAGAGTGTTCGCGTTTTTTGTGGATCTCAAAGGCGCGTTTCCTTCGGTGGATAGGGGGAGGTTGTGGGAGGCGATGGAGGATAGGGGAGTGGAGAGAGGCCTGATCGAGAGGGTAAGGGAGATATATGAAGAGACCAAAGACGAGGTAAGACGAGGGGAGGGGATTTCGGAGGGATTCTGGATGGATAGGGGTTTAAGGCAAGGGTGTCCACTTAGCCCAACGCTTTTTGCGATTTTAATTGCGGATATGGAAAGTAAGCTGGAGGCCGGGGTGGTAGGAGGAGTCAGGATAGGAAGCGTTAGAATTTGGTCACTAGCGTATGCAGATGACATAGTGTTGCGAGGAAGCCTTAAAGGAGATGATAAAGAGGTTAAGAAGATACCTGGATAAGAAGGGGTTAGAGCTGAATGCGTGAAAGTCCAAGGTTATGGTGTTCAGAAAAGGAGGGGGAAGGGATAAGGGAGGGGAGTGGAAGTGGAAGGGAAAGGAGATGCAGGAGGTGAAAGAGTTTGTGTACCTGGGTTTCGTGTTTCGGAGGAATGGAAGAGTGGATGATCACATAAAAGAGAGATTGAGGAGGGCAAATGTCGTGATGAGGCAGGTGTGGGGGTTGGGAAGGAAGTTATTCGCAGATGATTTTGGAAGGAAAATGAGATTGTTTTACTCACTAGTGATGAGTGCGCTATTGTGTGGAGTAGAGGTGTGGAGGTGGAAGGAAAGTGAAGAGGTAATTAGAACGCAGGAGAGGTATGTAAAGTGGACCATGGGGTTGGCAAGAAACACGCCTAATTATTTTGTCAGGAGGGAGACGGGAGAACGAGTGTGGGGATTCTAGCGGGGAGTCGAGCGTGTAAATATGAGGAGAAATGATTGGAAGAGGGGGGAAGTAGGCTGGTTAGTTAGTGTTGGTGGGAGAAGGAGAACAGGAGATGGGTGGGAAGAAGGAGGTTGAGAGGGAAAGCTACTTTAGAACGAATGGACTGCAGATGGATGAAGTGAGAAGGATGCACGAGGAAGGGAGGAAGGTATATGAGTTGGTTAAGAAAAACGGCATGGAGAGAGAGAAGACAGAAGAGGAAGAGAGAATAAGAGTCATGGTTTAATGGTAACTATGTGTGGATTATGCCAAGGGCAAGAGTGGGAAGGGGGATGCAAGAGTGGAGCACTGGTTGGAGGAGTGCGTAGAGGTGAAAAGGAGTGGGATAAGCATGGAGTATTGATGCATGAAAAGGGGGAAAAAAGGGCAGTAGCATGGGTGAAAGGAGTGTTGGGTAAAATGTAGAAGAAGAGAAGGGAGGAGGAAGAGGAATGGAGAAGGAAAGATTGTAAATAAGAGAGGAAGTAGATATAAGTCAGCTGTAAATATTGTAAATAATAGATAAGTAGTAGGTATTAGCCGCGAAAGCAGAGGTTTGCAATGCGAGGCAATGCGAGAAAGTAGGGACGATAAGAGCGTGCGGTCTTAGAGATAAGGTATGGACGGATGTTAGTTTTAAGGGTTAATTTTAATAAAATTATGTGAAAAATTGAAGTGTAAGCAAGTCAATTTTTTAAGGCCAGCAGGCTGAAAAATAAACGTTCATCTACTATCTACACTCACGGGCTCATTGGCTGAGCGCGCATAATGGTTTTAGTGGTGGGGGCACGGCACGGACTAGAGGGATCCGCTCGTAAACAGTTACATACAAAATTTGTCACCTGAATTTCCGTCCTTCCGGAAACGGTGAGACGGAACACAAGGAAATGATGGGCTATCGAGAACCAAGCGCCTCTGCTCATTAGTTCTTATCACTTTCAGGTTCATTTTACTTGAAAATATTAATTTCAAATTCAATTATCTACAAATAAATAATCTGGATATTATCTGGACACCATCTTTTATCTTGTCCTAATATTTGGTGTCATCGTCCGATGGAGCTTGTTACCACTGATTACCACGTACATGGCAGTAATCAATATTGAGTAATAAATTTAAAATGAGTTCGAATGATAGTGATTGTGAAGGTTACACTACCAGAAATCATAAAAGCGGCGAAAAATGTGTCTTTAAAATTATTGCCGGAAAAATAAAAAAAGACAATAGAAGACGAAAATTGAAAATATCCCTGACTTATTTTTTCTTACTGTTCAGAAGATACTCGTATTTGTTTTTTTACTAAATGGGAGACTTTGCCTCTGGACCCTGTCAGAGGTTCACCCATGAACCTCAATTCAGCTAATTTTCGGAATCGAAGTTTATACGCCCAGTTTTAAAAAATAGTAATGGGGATGCGTGCGCGTAGGTTGTTCTCGACTCGTGTGATTTCCGCCCTCGCTTCGCTCGGCGGCAACCTTCACATTCGTCTTGAATCACCTACTTCATCTACTTATCACACAATATGCTATTTCAACGTAATTATAACAATTTTGGGTCATAAAACCTTCCTCACTACTTTTTATTTAATTTCCCTTTTCAGCTTGATATCTCATTTCGTGTGGACTACTCAAATTCCGATGTTTTTCACTTTGGCTGTTTTTGAAATAAGAATTTCGGTTTTGGGTCCATCCAAATTTTAAAGTCTAAGCCTTTATTATTATTTGGCTATTTTTTCAACTTTTCTTTGGGCGTACCCGGTTATTTTTATTATTACCCTCGGATTATGTCAAGTGCCTGTTGAGTTAAAGATGTTAAAAGTTTATAACGATACTTGAATCTTCTTACGAAGATTAGTTCATTTAGTTCTTTTTCCATAAGGTTTCACTCTCCTACTTTCTGATGGTCTAGAAAGTGAAACCGTTTTTTAAGCTGCTGTCAGTACCTTACGTATGCCTAGGTTTCTTTTTTTTAGTTTTTTTTTCTTTTTCGTTCAGTTCATCATGCGCGCACATTGCTTTTAGCCGAAATCATAATAGGATGAATGGATGTATATTTTACATTCCTTCATATTGTATTTACTTTACGCCTTAGTTCGCTAGACTTGTATATCTTGGTTGCATAGCATAAGTGACCAACAGTGCACGCGCGATGATATGAAGTTGGCAATATTTGTCCTCATTTCTCTTACGACGTCTGACTTTTTTCCAAGATTTTGAACAGCATGTCATCACACTATTCTACAAAAAAGAAGAAACGACAGATGTCGAAAGAAAAGTGGAGACAAATTTTGTCAACTTTATATCATAGCCTGTGCACTGCTGGGCACTCCTCTTGTATAGGTTGACTGCAAATTACAGTTAAGTGGACAAGCAATGCCGATGATTTAGACTTTAAACCCACTTTTAACTCACTTTTAAGTCACTTTGTCTGCATTTTTCTCTCACATCAGGATATCGGCTCGATTAGCTCGGATATAATGATCCGCCTTGATAGAAACATCCCAATATAAGATGTAATCTTCGTTTCCTAAAACGGACGCAGGAATGTATGTATCTATAGAAAGGCATCCATCCTGTTAAGGCCCTTTATCAGCATATGTAATCAGTTACGAATTTTAAGGCCGCACGGTTGAATATTTTTTCCTAATTCCTTGCACACGTCGTCTACATAAAGATATCTTGAGCACTCAGAGCTGATTTTTCAATAAAATGTTTATATTGTACATTATATATTCTAGATTATACGTGGCGAAAATGCATAGACAGCTAACACGACGTATGCAAAAAAAGTAGACAAAAATATTCAACCGCACGGCCTCAAAATTCAGAACCGATTGCCCATTCTGATATCCATAACGATAATGACCCTTTAATTGTTATAAGATAACGGGCGGTTAGAAAAACTGGCATTATAAAATTATGTATTAATTAAATTTTAATTAGCAGAATCAATTTATTTATAAAGAATTTATATATATATATATATATATATATATAATTAAAAAAAGAGTTAAACAACCAACGCAGGGTTCCACTAAGAGCAACTGCCATAATAAAAATGGCGTGTTTTCATGCCTCCATAAACAAACGCAAAAGCACGATTTTTGAGCGGCGTCTGGCGGTGCGTTGGATGAGTTACAAAATAGGGTTCAGTAAGCTCGGCGTGACGTAGAGTTCAAAAAAGAGATTTGTGCGTGCTCCGAGTATTTTCGTAACGCTAGAGTTGACTAGAGAGAGATCGTGGTAGACAAAGATTGAAAGAGAATCCATGGCGGATCAGTGAGTCGATGTTTCTAACGAAGAGTATTGAGTACGGACATGACCTTGATATTTACCGCATATGACAGGCAGCGCCCGCGGCGGCTGAAGCCTAAAATATCTTAGGGATAGAAATTTGAAATTTACATAAGATAGCAGGTATGCATTGTTTTTAAATACACTAGAGTCCCGATATAGTTACCGTCTCGGGGGTACCCTCAATGGCCTTCGGGCTATATCGGGAATCTCTAAACCATAAACATTCAGGGCCGTGTGAACCATTTCTGTTGAAGTTTTGTCCAAAAAAAAATATTTTCTTGCTATTTTTGCCGTTTTGGTTTTAGATCATAATGAACGTGACAATTCTTTTGCTCGAAAATCAGACTTGATCAAAGTACCGATTTTTAAGTATGTACGTGATAGTGTGGTTCTTATTTACAGTTGGTGGATTTTTTTTCTCGAATTTCTCTGCTCTCCCCCCCCCCCCCCCCAGTTTTGTTCGAATGCCCAAAAAAAATCTTCAAATTTGAGCAAAATCGGTTAATATTTAGGGGTTGCGCAAAAACCATGAAGTTTCCCATTGATTTAACATGAGAAAAAGTCACCTTTTTGTAAATCTAATATTTGAACCTGATAATATGTTACAAATAATTCCGTGTTTTAGTATATAGTTCAGAATTTGTTAGAGAATAAGAATCAATCATAAATTTTGAGTTTGAATAATTTTAAGCCACTCTTAATGGTCCCCAAAGAAAACCCCATAAGTGACAAATGTGAAATTTACGTAATATTGCGGTTTATTGAGACTTTTTATAAGTTTTTTGACATAAATAATCATTGATCAGTAAATGAAGAACATCCAGTCATTTGTTAACTAATATTCCATTGTTTGAACAATTTAAATTTGTTTAAATATTTGTTTTTTCAGCTAACTCGCGAAATGCACGTATTCTCTAGACATTATGAGTTATTTAATCAATAATAACAGTAAAATAATTTGTTTCAATAATTTTACAATTATTTAAATAATACGTATTTGTTCAAGCATATATTGTATGTACCTAAAAAAAGCAGGAGAAACATTTTCTCACTCAATTTTCAGCAAATTTTAATATTTTCAAGTACTAATTTGTTTATTATGAATACTCGTAGATGTTTGAACAAATTAAAATTTCTTAAACAATTTTTTTGTTTACATTTTTTTTTGCTATTTTTCGAAAGATTGACATATTTTTATGTTTTACTTTGCTTTGTAAGAATACTCTTAAATGTTTAAACAAATTAAAATTTTTTGCACCGGATTTCACTTCATTCAACAGCTCGTATTTCTCTTGAAAAGATAATCGCTTCCTTTTATTTTCCTTCGACATTTTTTTACCTTAAACTAAACACTGAAGCGAATTTACTGCAACATATTTGCAACTGACAAAATGACTGAAGTAGACGACACGATTAACCGCGGGGGATACTGCCCGCTTTTTTCATACACTCCTGCGTTGTTGTGGAGTTGCTCCGCTCACCTAGCAGTGCTTCTCTCTCGCCCCCTTGGACCCCCTTGTCTGTTAAATAGGGAACTGTTATATAGGGACTCTAGTGTATAAGAAATGCATAAATGATTGCTTTAAAACGTATATAGCGTTTTTCAAAACTAAGCAAAATAATAGAGGGAACTTACTTGCAAAAAGATTTCATGAAAAAATTGTCTTTTCATTCCAGTTAAACCCGTTCTAGTTTCGTTGTTAATTATGAACATAACCCTAAAAATTACCGGTCGAATGTCAACAAGCGGATTGATGATGAATATTTTAATAAAAACAGAATTTCAAGCTATAAGTCATTCAATCGATTTTCATCCTAAAACGCTCAATAAGGGAAAAAGTTTAGCCGTCATTCATGTGGTGAGGGAGTTACGTTAAAAAATAATAATAAATTAGAAATGAGATATGGGACACTTACTGTGAAAAATTCAAGTAAATAATTACATGCAGGATTGCTTTAAATTTTATTCTTGATAAATATTGTTATTTTGTACAATAAAAATGTGACACAGGAATCTTAGAACATGAAAATACCAGTGGTATTTTTATCAGGAATTGTGTAATTTTCATACTAGAATATCCGTATGCTTGAAATAGAAAAAATCAGGAATATGTTATGTACATAAGGGGCATAATTTCTGAAGTGTACCCACCTCAAAAATGAAAGTTGTCCGATCGGGCTAAAAATTAGCCTAATTGTAGTCCTATTAGATAGTACTACTCACACCAAAAATTAATTTATTTTGATGATTATTTATCAAAGTGGAGGGGGTACAATTTACGGGGTTTTCAAGCAAAGCCTTACTTTCAAACGTTTGTAACTTTTGTCCTGTTGCCTGAAACAAAATTTCACCTTAAATATTTTGGATAGATTTTTCACAAACTTTCTGGTAGTGATAATTATTTTCGAAAAAAGTCAAAATTTGACCCGAATTTTAGAAAATCAAAAATAAATTTGACTTTTTTTCAAATTTCGGCACCTTTTTTTTCTTCAAAATAGTTTTAAAAGAAAGCTGAGATTTTTTCCTATGAGACCTCCAATTTTCAGAGTGGCAAATTAAATCGTCTTTGAGTAATAGAACGATACGTAAACAAGATGCCGTAATAGGGTGATTAGCGCGCTATTTCCCCTAGTGCGCTCAAGCCGAGAATCTTTGTGCAACGCTTAGGAGCCACTTTTTAAAGTTAAGTAATATTATATGGTAATGTTATGTGTCTTCCTGTCCGATTTTTTTGCGATAGTTTCAACAGTTGTTTTCTTTGCAGGCCTCTTTTGCGGTTTCTGTTTTTTGCCATTCGAGAGGATGTCGTATTTCTCAGAGGAAGAAAACTTCTTGAGTTGAAGTTTTCCATCTTGAGTGGGAATGAAAGCGTGGTACTGTAATGTACCTGGTATCGTGACAGCTTTGTCAAATCTGGCTTTCAGTAACTCGGTGGCTAAGGCATGATTTTCTTTGCTGCTGAAAAAAATTTCGGTTTCCTTACAGTTACTCTTTGCCCACTGAAACAAAGCATGGGGAGTGAGTATGTGATGTTTCGGAGAACATTGTAAGCTTGATCGTGCTGCTTGTCTCTTTATATTTGCTCCAATACCATCACATGCACCCTTATCATGAGATGTACCATGGAAGTGCCATTCAGCTTGGATACCAAAATCTTCTTCATGGGCTTGGAGATTAACAAAGCTACTCTTATTTTTAAAATGTTGCCCTGCGCCATCAGTGAAATAGTAGATTTTCTTTGGCCTGAAATGAGTTTTCAAATAATCTACTATTATCTTTTGATACTCGTGAACAGCTACCGTGTCATGAGCTAAGTTATCAGATATGATTGCGATACTTACATCCTTGAGCTCTCCATCTTTTTTATAATGAATCACGACAGTGAATATTGTAGCTTGGTCGTTATTCCAGTGGAATGACTGCGCTGCATTCTGAATTATGAAGGCGTAATTCTCAGCGAAATCGAAGCAAATCAAGAACTCCCCAGGCAATAAATTTTCCTTCAGGTTTTTGAAGAAAGATGATTGCTCCTTTGAAATGAAGTGATGAGTTTTTAATTTCAACAGCCTTTCACAGAAATCATCTACGAATTCATCAGTATCCATTACCAGAGTCTTTAGACTACATCTGTCGGTCTGTAGCCAAATTTCAAACCTCACTTCATTAATACAATGTTCATCAAAAGCTTTTGTGATGTTATCTTTCAAGTTTGCAGTACCTGGACAGTTTTCACACTCTCCTAAATGACAGGAACTTGAAGAATCAGGACATACAATAGCATCCATGCAGTCGTGATAATTTGTGAGCACCATGTCAGTATCCTCTGTTAAATGTGGAATATTTATTTCATTCAACATCAACTTGACATTCTTGTGATGCACGCAAACGCAGACATTATGTGTGCCACTACTTCCTTCTAGAATACTTATTGTACCTGCATTCTCACTTATAATTTATAAAGCATATTCCCAATCAATTTTACACTGATCGTAATGCAGGCTTTGTTAATTCATCCTGGCAATGCAGAGAGCCGTTATTCTAGTAGCATATAATATTACTTAAGTTGAAAAACTGGCACTAAAGCGTTGCACAAAGATCCTCGGCGTGAGCGCACTAGGGGAAATCGCGCGCCACTCACCCTATCACGGCATCTTGTTTACGTATCGTTCTATTACTCAAAGACGAATTAATTTGCCACTCTGAAAATTAAAGGTCTCATAGGAAAAAATCTCAGCTTTCTTTCAAAACTATTTTGAAGAAAAAAAAAGTGCCAAAATTTGAAAAAGAAATCGAATTTATTTTTGATTTTCAAAAATCCGGGTCAAATTTTAACTTTTTTTGAAAATTGTTATCACCACCAGAAAGTTTGTGGAAAAATCTATCGAAAATATTGGAGGTGAAATTTTGTTTCATTCAACAGGACAAACGTTTGAAAGTAAGGCTTTGCTTGAAAACCCCATAAATTGTACCCCCTCCACTTTGATAAATAATCTTCACAATAAATTAATTTTTGGTGTGAGAAGTACTATCTAATAAGACTACAATTATGCCAATTTTTAGCCCGATCGGACAACTTTCATTTTTGAGGTGGGTACACTTCAGAAATCATTCCCCATAAGGGTGGTCCAAAAACGCTTTATTTTGAGATGCCAACGATACCCCCCCCCCCCCCCCCACACACTTGATTCCAAATCCGAGAAAAGAAATTCCCTACTTTTTTTTAAATTTTCATTTCAACAGGTGTCGATTTTGACCTTTGAAGTTTCCCATGCAAAATGAATGGGAAAAAATCAGTTTTTTTAGTTTTTGGAATAATTTTTCAGGGTTTGGGAGAATGGTACGGGAAAGTATAGGGGCTTGCTGAAAATTATCCTTAAAATTATTTCTATTAGTCTAGTGGAATACTGATCAACATTGGTTAATAGATTTTTCATTATTTGAACAAATTTATTTTGTTTTATATCATTTTTTTCGATATTTCGGTTTTGTCTAAAAATGAGTACTATTGGTCTAGTTGCATTTTTATTAACAATGGTAATAATTTCCACTCACTTTTTTATCTTTGTCCTCTCCATGAGACCGTGTCGGTGAACCATTCGGGGTTCTGTCTAGTTTTTTGCTTTTGCCAAAAGCAGCCTCTTTTAAACTCACCCCAAAGGCCAATTCATTATTCTTTATCATGAATTTGTCCACTTTTTCCGCACATTTGGCATCCGTCAATTTGTATTTATCCTCTTTCTTCGGTCCACCCCTTCTTTTTTCTCCTCTTTCGTTAGACTTTCCTTTTCAGTGCCCTCAGCAGTCGACTGGCACTCTGTTTCCTCCAACTCCCCCTGAACGTCGCTGTTGTGATCCAGAACAGGCCAATCGTTTCGTGCTGCCCCCTTGGTGTGTTCTTCAGAACCTCCACTTCGATTTCCGTTTTCTTCCATAACCTCACTGTCTGTACCACAAAATGCCCACAACAAACTCAGAAAAATTCACTGCTTCTACTAAATCCCAACTTTGAATAACACTTCCGCCGGATTTCCAGCTTTGCAGCTACCGATTGATCAGATTTCTAACTTCAGAATCGTACTAACTTCCGAAAAACTACCGAAAATCTAACTTGAGTTTTTCCACGCGTCCTCTTACATTCGCGCGCCAACCAGAACCTGAGTAAAAATTCATTTATTTCAAATCGCATGTAAACAAGTGGAATTCATCCCTAAAAAATCGCCGCTTTTAGGCCACAGATGGCGTCAGGCTGTTTCCGCGGCCGTACTCAATAGCGTGTTCCTATCGCTTCGCACCTTATACTTTTTTGTCTCATTCACGCTCGTTAGAACAAAAATGCAGCAGAGCTTATGCGTACCTTCACCGACTCAGAACGTGATTTTGCATTTTTCCATGGAGACAATGAAATCACGCCATTTATGATTTTGTTCTAAAAAGTATCGTTCGTGACTCCTGTTGACTG
>CAKNXH010057018.1:12032-43941 GCA_932178445.1 Andricus quercusramuli
TTTCTTATTATATTTAATCTCTGAATAATAATTTAAACAAATGTCAAATTGTTTACGATTACATTGATATATTTTAACATTATTTTGTTTTATCACGTTATTACTTTTCTCATAGTCCATTATTTAATTCAAGGAATATATGCAATAATAGCAATCAATTGAAAACATCAATTTTGATGAATAATTCCTATATTGTATGTTACTTGTATTTTCTTGACAATGTATGTGATCAATAATTTAACATTTTCAGAAATATTAAATAATTTTAAATCAATTTTTTAAGTCAAATATGTAAGTAATTGTTGTTCATAAATATATTGAACAATTTTTTTGTAATCAATTGCATGCAAACAAATTGAAATGAATTATGTGTAAACAAATAATACACCAGAGCTTCGTTATATGCTCGCGCGACTGCAGGCGATATTAGCAATTCCTAGAATTGCTCGTCCCCACAGTTTCTCAGGGGGCAGGGTGAGAGACGGTTGCGACTCCGCCTATGAAGGGACGCACTGCATTACTCCGCAGTCAAGTAGATTGCGCAATGTCATGGAAACGGTTCAGGCGGCCCTGCCTGTTTACGTTTCGCTGCTGGCGATATATGCACAAGGCCATGTTCAGGCAACCCACAAGATTGAGCATATAACGAAGCTCTGGTGTAATAATAATTTATAATGAATATGTATAAATTAATATTTAATAGATGAAAACGACATTTACTTAAATTACTACAAAGAAGTTAATCGTGTCTTATACTTTCATGTTATATTTTCAGTGAGTTCACCCAAGAAATATTTTCATAAATTTTATTATAAATAAATGTTATTCAACCAAATGTGAGAAGTATTAGAGCTAATAATTGTTTCTAAGCTACGATCTCAAATTAACAAATAATACTCCAAACGCACTGTCTTGAAAATTCCAATCCGACATAAATCAAGTATATTAAAAGCGTATATACGTGTCTAAATTTAAAATAATTCATTGAACAAATACTTTTCACTATTATTTCCAATGAAAAATATCCAGCCAAATATCCAAGTTTTGAAATCAATAAATCTATAAAACAATACTTGTCCAAATTGCAATTAGTTCATCTAACAAAAATTGTCAAATTTATTTTTTAAATAAATGTTGTACAACCAAATCAATGTTATTAAATCTAATAATTGTGCCTAAATTGCGATATCCAATCAACCAATATTACTTCAAAGCCATTTTTTTCCAAAATTCCACTCCAATATAAATCAAATATCTTAAAACCATGTGTTCAAAAACAAAAAGTCCACTATCCAATATAAATCCAAATATCTCAAAACCATACGTGTCCAAAATCAAAGAAATTCATTCAACCACAACTTTTCACCATTATTTCCAATGAAAAATATCCAACCAAATATCCAAGTTATAGAGACAATGTATGTATATGTATGTATACCATTAAGCCATTTCCCTTTCGGGGTAGGCGTGACACTACCCGATTCGGGTAGTGTTTCTAGGTGGATAGTTTCTTGTAGTAAGGAACTACAAGTGTGGGCTCACCACACCCACGACACGCCAAGAGCACGTAGTTAGTAGTATTTTAAACGGTCACCTATATCCAAGTAGTAACCGCGCCCAACACTGCTTAACTTCAGCGATCTGACGAGAACTGGTTTTTTCAGCGTGGTATGGCCGTTGGCCAATAATTGCATTAAATATGCAATGATGTAAAACTTGATACAAAAAAAAATTGTTAATAAATGTATTATTTATTGTTATTCATATGTATTACATTACTCATCAAATTTAGAAAGGAAAATGTAAATTTAATGTTCAATCTTCAATAGCCTTCATTCATTTCACATTTTTTTTTTTTAACAAATGAACGTTCCTGTAAATTGCAGATCTTAACTGAAATTCTTCTTAACGTAGAACATCTTGAACAATGATATCTGTAAGAAAATAAAAAATATGGTTATACATAATATATTTTCAAATCAAACGTTTACACATAATAATAACATTATCTACTATACGTAAAGTATAAATGTCATGAATATATTAATATGCATACCTTTTTAATATTATAATAGGGTTGTGTCAATAACCTCAGCAGTCTATTTTCAGGACACATTGAATGGAATAATATCCTTGCTAATAGCTGAAATAAAAATTAATAAATTTTAATCATTGCTTATAAATTATCACATTCATTCAAGTATACTAATTGTATTTATTTGTCATTTAAAACTGTATTATAAATTATTTTATCATAATGTTTAAAAAAAAATATGTTTTCTAAATTTTTGCGTAATGTGCAAAATCGTGTACTTAAATTAGTTATTGTCGAAGGATTGTTCGTGTTATTAATCTTATATTTCACCCGTTGCGACTTTTTCATAATATTTTCAATTATTATTTGTATTCCTAATCGATATATTTTCTTTTCCTATTTTGAGAAACATTTATATATGTAATATTAAAATTCTGCATCATATTTAAAGAAAAACAAATTTATCTTTGAAACTTTATAATTATATTGAATACAATCGGGGAAAAAATATTTGTGTGATATAAATCTTATGGAGACATTGATAAAAATACGATAATTTGCATTAATGTTCCCATACAAATAAATTACAATGGTGGTACATGAAAACACATTGAAATTACTGAATACATGAGAATAATTCTTTGTTATACTCTCAGTTACTTATTTAGCACAATAGAGTACAATATTTAGAACAACTTTTATAAATATTATTCAAATTGGGATTAAAATTAATTGTCTTGTCATAAATATTATGAATTTCTACTAAGAAATGATAACACAAACTCTGTGCAAAAACACAATACAATGTCTAAATGCATAACGTTTAATTGTATTTTAAAATTATACTTCATCGCATATTCATAATATATATTAATACGCATACCTTTTTAAAATTCTAATACAGCTGTGGCAATAACTTCAGTAACCAATTCGTAGGACCATGTAATAATACCGTTGTTAATATCTGAAATCAAATTATTATGACTTATCAGTTGTAAGGTCTTCGTGGTTAGAATAATTTGAATATACATTTTTTAGCAATTTTTACAAAAAAATTGCGTTTACAAAATTTATTGATATTTCGATAAACCTAAATTAAAATTAATTTTAAGAATTTCTAATATTATATGAGCATTTAAGGCATTTTATATTTTCATTAAAAAAGGCTTTGTAATCTTGTAAAATTTTGGATTCTATTTATAAAGTAATTTTTCATACAATTTACAAATATGTTATGCACAATAGAATAAAAAATCTTTTCTTATTTTATAAATAAAATAATGTTTCAAGATATAAATTTTATGGACACAATTTTGAAGTATTTATTTGAAAATTAGAATATAAATTTTATCACAATTTAAAATGAAATTGTTTTTATAAAATTTATAAAGATTTTCATAAACTTAAATGAAAATAAATTTTTCAATAAGATGCAACATATCAGTTTTTATTTTGAGAATACAGTAATGACATAATAAAATTGATACCTATTTTTATGTCTATTTTATTCATTCATTAGAATTAGAATATAAATTTTATCATAATTTAAAAAAAAATTTGTTCACAAAATTTATAAATATTTGTTTAAACCTGAATTAAAATGAATTTTCATAATTTCCAATATTATAATAGCATTTAAGGCATTTTATATTTTGATTAAAGAAAAGCTGTGTAATAAAGTAAAATTTTGAATTTTACTTTAGAAAATAGTGTTTTATACAATTTACTAATATATTATGCACAACATGATAAAAAATGTTTTCTTATTTCATAAATAAAATAAAGATTTAATATATGAATTTTATGGACACAACTTTAATGTCTTTATTTTAAAATTAGAATATAAATTTTATCATAAATAAAAACAAAATTGTTTTTATAAAATTTATAAAGATTTTGATGAACCTGAATGAAAATAAGTGTTTTAATAATATGCAACATATTACTTTTTATTTTGAGAACACAATCTAATGAAATAATTAAATTCATACCTATTTTTATATCCATTTTATTTATTCATTCGAATTAGAATATAAATTTTATCACAATTTGCAACAAAATTTATAAATTGTATGGGCTCAATTTTGATGTATTTATTTGTAAATTAGAATATAAATTTTATCATAAATTGTTACAAAATTGTTTTTATAAAATTTATAAAGATTTTGATAAACCTGAATGAAAATGAATGTTTTAATAATATGCAACATAATAGTTTTTATTTTGAAAACACAATATATTGAAATAATAAAATTGATACCTATTTTTATATCTATTTTATTTATTCATTAGAATTAGAATACAGATTTTATCACAATTTGTAAAAAAATTTGTTTTTACAAAATTTATAAATTTTTTGATAAAAAACTGAATTAAAATTAATTTTCATAATTTCAAATATAATAGCATTTGAGGCATTTTATATTTTCATTAAAAAAAGGCTGCGTAATAGAATACAATTAGGGATTTTTAGATAAATAGTTATTTGTGATACAAGTGCGTAAAATAGGTGATCGTGTGCGAGTGTGAATTTTGCAGCATAAGCCTGAGGCTCGAAATATGAGTTGGTGGTTAGCGCACGAGTGAAGCTAATGCGAAAACGTAGACGAGTGCTTCGAACCGCAGGCAAATGATGCAATCATACGAGTTAACAATCACCTACGGTCCTACGCGCACGTGTATCACACGCTATTTTTCGCAACACGCTTCCGAAAAAGTTGTCAGGAGGTGGTTACGAAAAATACTAATTTTGTATTGCATAGAGTGGAGTAAAGAAATTACAAAAAAAATTTTTGAAAAAAAAATTAGGTGAAAAAAAATTTGTGAAAAAAATTGTGTGAAAAAAAATTTTCGAAAAAAAAAAATTTGTTGAAAAAATTTATTGAAAAAAAATGTTGGGGTTATTGCTTTTTTGCCCCCCCGGGGGGGGGGGGGTGGCTACGAAACCCTAAAAACAAAACTTCAATCATTAAAACATTTGTTCAAGTTGAATGTAAATTTATTTCAAGAAGATACCAACACCAGTGTTTAAAGTTACCTATGCCAGTGTCTAAAGTACCTCATCTCGAATGTGCGCATGCGCAACTTTTTCACTAGTGTCTAAAGTAAGCCATCTTCAAACTGCGTATGCGCGAAAATTTTTTCACGCACAGTCTGCTCAAATAAGGTACTTTAGGCACCATCTACATGCATGCAAACGTTAACTTTTGAGGTGGGTGTTGCAAAAACAATGTTTTATACGATTTACAAATATATTATGCACAACAGAATAACAAATCTTTTCTCATTTTATAAATAAAATAAAGCTTCACTATATGAATTCAATGGACATGATTTTAATGTATGTATTTGAAAATAATATATCAATTTTATCGTGATTTGTATCAAAATTGTTTTTATAAAATTTATAAAGATTTTGATAAACCTGAATGAAAATAAATGTTTTAATAATATTCAACATATTAGTTTTTATTTTGAGAAAACAACGCAATGAAATAATAAAATTGATACCCATTTTTGCATCTATTTTATTTCATTAGAATTGGAATATAAATTTTATCACAAATTGTAAAAAAAGTTTATTTACAAAATTTGTAAAAATTCTGATAAACCTGAATTAAAATTAATTTTTATAATTTCCAATATTATAATAGCTATGAAGTCATTTTACATTTTCATTTTAAAAAATGTTGTGTAATAGAGTTTAATTTTGAAGTTTATTTATAAAATAATTTTTTATACAATTTACAAATATATTATGCACAACAGGATACAAAATCTTTTCTTATTTTATAAATAAAATAAAGTTTCAGTATATGAATTTTATGGACACAATTTCAATGTATTTATTTGAAAATAATATATAAATTTTACCATAATTTGTAACGACACTGTTTTTATAAAATTTATGAACATTTTGATAAACCTAAATGAAAATTAATTTTCTTGTTATAAATGTTGTAATAATATGCAACATATTAGTTTTATTTTGATAACACAATCTTATAAAATAAAAAAACTGGTACTTATTTTTATATCATCTATTTCATTTATTCATTAGATAATACTTATTTTTGTATGGAGATATTTCAAAATTAAAGTTATGTCCCATGCTCTGTGCATTATGATATTATTTGTATAGCCCTCAAAAGATAATTAATTGGATGCTGAAATTTGTTGCGTGTGCTTAAAAAATGTAAATTAATAAATGAGAATTATACCAAATTATACTTACTTCATTAAACAACCTCAACATCCATAGTTGACTCATAGATTAAATTCCTCGATAATCAATGTTGAAGCAGGAACACAATGTTCTAATTTTATATTTTTAACAACACTGAACAGCACGAATCATTCAATGTTGAATCAGTAACACAATGTTCTAATTGATTTTTTAAAGATCATTGTCATGGTCAAGTCAATATTGTGGCAGAAAGATCCGTTGGGTGGCTCTGACGCAGCAGTCTCAGAGTTTATAAATTGTTAAATTTTGAATTGCATTAACTTAAAATGTACTGCAGGACTTATGGCAAATGAAATATTTACGTTATGATATATTTTATTTTGTATTTAGTTAAGTCTTAGTATTTACTTAAGTCTACCTATTAAATTTATAGCAAATGCAAGTTTAAATTTTACGATTCAAACTCTGGACACTTACGTCTGCAGACTTGAGAGCCGCTAAACGGATCTTTTAGATCCTATAATTGTACACTTAAAAGGTATGATGAAATAGGTCTATTTATGAAGCAATCACCCAGGAATTCTAAGAACTTCTGAATTGTCTCTCACATCAATTAACTTTATAGTCCATTCATTTATTCGTTGATCTGCATACTTCTACTGTTATCGACTGCAGGAAAAACCATCAACAGATAAGCAAGAAGTCGCTTGTACCCTACGTCCGCTCTGGGTTTAGAAGCAGGAACCATAAGAAACATAGTAGATGTGAATGCCTCAAAATTATAACCCCTTACCCTCGAGGCCAACAAACTCAGTGTCGTGAACAGTGAAACCGGTTTGAGAACACACCACAAATTAGAACCGGTCTTAATAATCCAACATGGCGGAAAGCATGCAGCTATTGCAATATTTTATATAGGATTGGGAGATAGCAAGTGCAAACATTTAAAAAAATCAAATATATTTTTCTAAAATTAAGAATTTAAGTTGTATTTATTAATTAATAAATTATTAAATGTATAAACTTCAATTGAAATATTGCAAAATAGCTTATTCTCAAATCTTCCAAGAGTAAGTTTTATTTATAATTTTATCCTTATATCTCGTTTGTGTTTTCGAACATCACACAGAGAATAAAATCCAAGTAAAATGGCAAGAAATTGCAAGTGATTGCAAGGAACCCTTGCGATTTCGGCATGGGTTTCTTGAAACACGTATTAAAAGTTTAATTTAGTCTAAGCAAAGTTATTATATTTATGAAAAAGCGGAACGACCTTTATGTACCTATTATGAAACAATTTTTAGACTCTTGTACCGATGTTCCATAATGCATGTCTCTATTATGGAACATCAAAGAAATGTGTTTTCTTATATTAATATGGCTTACTTCATATTATTTTCTATATTCAATCGAACTAAATAATACAATGCACTTTTATTTCAATCGTTCATAGAGATAAATAAATTGAATACAAGTTTCATAAAAATTGACAAACCTAACCTAGGGTGGCCACAGAACCGGGAAAACCGGGAAAAAGCCGGGCATTCGGAACAACCGGGGAAAAACCGGGAAATAACCGGGAATTTCGTTCGAACTCCGGGGAAAAAAATGAAGACTCTATTATAGGGATAATTTGAGCAGGCAGCAAGTGGCAGCGAGCCAATTTCTTTGTGATCATTGCGTAGTTATTGGCTTCTAGATAGATAGATAAACGTTTATTTTTCAGCCTGCTGGCCTTAAAAAATTGACTTGCTTACACTTCCATTTTTACAGAATTTTCTTAAAACTAACCCTTAAAGACTAACATCCATCCATTCGTTATCTCTAAGTCGCACGCTTTTATCGCCTTGCCTTCCTCGCTTCGCCTCGCCTCGCTCGCATGTCCCTACTTTTTCGCATTGCCTCGCTTGCCAACCTCTGTTTTCGCTCTAATACCTACTACTTATCTACTATTTACAATATTTACATGTTACTTATATCTACTTTCTCTCCTATTTACAATCTTTCCGTCTCCATTCCTCTTCCTCCTTCCTTCTCTTCGTCGCCATCTTACCCAACACTCCCTTCACCCATGCTACTGCCCTTTTTCCCCCTTTTCATGCAATAGTGCCTCCATGCTTATCTCACTTCTTTCCACCTCCACGCACTCCTCCAACCAGTGCTCCACTCTTGCATCCCCCTTTCCACACAGTTCACATATCCTATTCTCCCGAGGGAGCCAGAACCTATTGAAACCCTCCATACGCCCACACCTCATCCTCGCTATAAGTTCCTGACTTCCTTTCTCTCCTTTCACACATAAATATTGCGCTCTTGTCCTTGGCATAATCCACACATAGTTCCCGTTAAACCTTGACTCTCTAATTCTCTCTTCCCCCTCTGTCTTCTCTCTCTCCATGCCATTTTGCTTAACCAAGTCATAAACCTTCCTTCCTTCCTCGTGCATCCTTCTCACTTCATCCATCTGCAGTCCATTCATTCTAAAATACCTTTCCCTCTCAGCCTCCATCTTCCCACCCCCTCTTCTGTTCTCCTTCTCCCACCAACACTCCCTAACCAACCTACTTCCCCCCTCTTCCAAAAATTTCTCCTCGTATTTACACGCCCTGCTCCCTGCTAGAATCCCTACACTCGTTCTCCCTGTCTCCCTCCTGACAATATACTTAGGCGTGTTCCTTGCCAACCCCAGGGTCCACTTTACATACCTCTCCTGCGTTCTATTTACCTCTTCACTTTCCTTCCACCCCCACACCTCCACTCCATACAATAGCACACTCATCACTAGCGAATCAGACAGCTTCATTCTCCGTCCAAAATCATCTGCGAATAGCTTCTTTCCCAACCCCCACACCTGCCTCATCACTACATTTGCTCTCCTCACTCTCTCTTTTATGTGACCATCCACTCCCCCATTCCTCCGAAACACGAAGCCCAAGTACACAAACTCTTTCACCTCCTGCACCTCCTTTCCCTTCCACTTCCACTCTCCTCCCTTATCCCTTCCCCCTCCTCTTCTGAACACCATAACCTTGGACTTTTCCGCATTCAACTCTAACCCCCTTCTTATCCAGGTATCTTCTCAACCTCTTCATCATCTCCTTTAAGGCCTCCTCGCTATTTGCCAGCAACACTATGTCATCTGCATACGCTAGTGACCAAATTCTAACCCCTCCTATCCGGACTCCTCCTACCACCCCAGCCTCCAGCTTACTTTCCATATCCGTAATAAAAATCGCAAACAGCGTTGGGCTCAGAGGGCACCCCTGCCTTAACCCCCTATCCACCCAGAATCCCTCCGAAATCCCCTCCCCTCCTCTTACCTTGTCTTTGGTCTCTTCATATATCTCCCTTACCCTCTCGATCAGGCCTCTCTCCACTCCCCTATCCTCCATCACCTCCCACAACCTCCCCCTATCCACCGAAGGAAACGCGCCTTTGAGATCCACAAAAAACGCGTACACTCTCGTTTCCTTCTTCGCTAATTCCCTATCCACCACGTGCTGCAGAACGTAGGTATTGCCGGTAGTAATCCTACCCGCCCTAAAATCCGCCTGCGTCTCCGACAATATTCCTTTCGCCTCGACATCCTTCCGCAGTCTCTCTGCCACCACCATCGCGTATACTTTATACGCCGTATTCATTAGCGTGATCCCTCTATAATTTCCCTGCCTATCTCTATCTCCTTTCTTATACAGTGGCACTATTAACCCTTCTCTCCACCCTCCTGGGAATCCCTCGCCCCTCCATACTTTCTTCACTACCTCCTTCAGCCTCTCCCTGACCTCTTGTGTACTAAACAGCCATGCTTCGTTCTCCACCCCATCCAACCCTGCTGCTTTTGACCTTTTCAACTTCCTTATCTGCTTCTCTATCTCTTTGTCATTCAACTACTCCATCTTTGCCTCCCCCGTTCTTCTACTTCCCCCGTCCGTCTTCCTTGAATCTGAGCCCTGGAATGATTCTTTAAAAAATGCCCTCCATTCCTCACTTCCTATCTTCTCACTGCCCCCCACCCTCCGCTTCCTCCCTCCTCGCATTACCCTCTTCCCACTTCTTGTACTTCCTCTTCACCTTCCTTTTCATCTTTTTACATTCCCTATCCCACCACGGCTTCACCATTCCTTTCTTCTTCTTTCTAAATACCTTCTTTTGCACACACCCTTTCACCTTCTCTTTCAGATCCTCCCATATCTCTTCCACCGACTCCCCTCCAAAGCGTACCTTTCCTAGCTCCTCTTGATACTTCTCCACCGCCTCCCTCGTCCAGGTCACCCTCTCCCCTATCGAGACTTCTTCCCTGCCTTGTCTTCCGCCACCCTCACCTCTTATCCATAGACTCAATGGCTGATGGTCTGATTCCACCCTCCCCTCTACTGCGAATTTTTCCGTCTCCTCCCATCCTTGCATATTCATAACCACATAATCTATCACCGATACCCCCACCTTACTTACGTATGTGTATTCTCCTTCTTCGTCCCCCGTTGCCATACCATTCGCCACCGCCCAGCCTCTATCCTCCATGCAGCCCCTAAGAATCTCCCCCTCCTTATTTATTATCATATCCTTCGATTTCATTTCGAAGCTCTCCCCTTCCGTGTAAAGTCCCCCTTCGCTCCCCATCCTCGCATTAAAATCCCCACCTACTATCACCATACTCTCCTCTCTTTCGCCCAGCAGGTCTTCCACCCTTTCTTTAATTCTTTCCATCCCCTCCTAATTGTACACTGTAACAAACTTACAGGTTATGCCTCCTATTTTTATTTCCCTCATTTGCACTCCCTCTCCCTCTTCCTCTCCATGAACTTTTTCCTCTAATCCATCTCTAACCCCGGTTATAATTCCCCCACTGGCCCTTCCTTTCTTCTTCACTCTGACCGCCTCCTGAAGTCTCCACCTATACCCCCTTGGCAGCTTTGGCTCTATCCTATCCTATTCCTTTCTTTCTACCCATGTCTCTACCAGTCCCACAACGTCGAATTCCTGGATATAACGTCAGAATTCCTCGTCCTTCTTCCTTACCCCTGCTGCATTCCAATACAGCACCTTCACTACTCCTCTACCCTGGCTTACCCCCACCCCCCTACTGCCTACGAAACAAATTCCCCTGTATGTGTTACTCACGTACTGAAAGCCACAACACATTGAAAGAATAGAATTTTACGAAACACCTTCGAATTTTGTTGCACGGATTCTTCGAAAAATCTTCATTTTGTCCTTGTTTAAAACGATTAAATTTTTCCAAATTAGTTTATTTGCTAAAAATTATGAAGAATTTTGCAGGAAGATCCCGAAAACACGTCAGAACTGATACTAAAAAAACCGGGAAAATTTTGCGTCATCCTGTGGCCACCCTGCTAACCCATAAAGGGTAATTTCCGTGAACGAAGTAGGTTAAATTTTATTTTTGCTAATAAATGTTTGTTACAGGGAATGAATTTTTATTTCGTCTATTCTCGAAGATTGGTGTTTTTTGGTTGAATTTAACTATTTTTCATTCAAAATTAAAATCTTTTTCGATTCAAATTTCAATTATATTACATTGTTTGTTAAGAATTCATCTTTTTTCGTTGAAAATTTAACTCCTTCGTTAAAAGTGTAACTCTTTTGTGAAAAAATAATTTTTTTCGTTGAAGATTCATCATTTTAATTGAAAATTCATCTCTGATTGAAAATTTAACTACCTTGTTGAAAATCAATTTTTCTAACTGACAATTCAACGATTCCAGTTGAAAATTGAACTATTTTGTTGAAAATTCGTTTTTTTTTTGTTAGTTATAAATTATTATTTTTAAGCAGAAAATTCAACTATTCCATTTTTGGTTAAAAATGTATCTTTTTTGGACGAAAATTCAACTATTTGGTTGATAATTGATATTTTTTCCTTTAAAAATTGAAATATTTGATGGAACTTTTCTGTACATTTTTGGTATAAAATTCAACTATTCCAGTTAAAGTATCATCATTTCAGTTGAAAATTATTCACAGTGGTTAAAAATTGAACTGTTTAATTGAAAATCCGTTTTTTTTTTAATGAATTTGGTTAACTTACCATTAAATATTCTATTTTTTGTTGAAAATTCATGACTATTTGTTTGTAAAATTCAACTATTCGTTAAAAATTGATCATTATTAATTGCGAATTCAATAAATTGGTTGAAAATTCATATATTATGTTAAAAATTCGTATTTTTTGGTAGAAAATTGTTCTTCATCGTTAAATATTTATCTTTTTGATTGAAAATTCAACCATTGCAGTTAAAGATTCATCATTTTAGTTTAGAATGTATCTGTTTGGTTTGAAATTCAAATATTCCAGTTGAAGATTCATCATTTTATTTTAAAGTTTCTCACTTTCATTGAAAATTAAACTATTTTGTTGAAAATCCGTTTTTTTTTTAATTAATTTGTTTTACTTCAAGTTTAAGTATTATATAATATTAACATAACCTAAGCTATATTAATATAATATAGCTTATAATTATAGCTTAATATATATATAAATAATAATATAATATAATATAATGTCCGTCGATATGAAGCACCCATGTTTCTCCGTTCCATGAATACGGACCGTCTTAAATAAGGTATACGTATTATGAAACAACTAATTAAGAAATAAAGTTTCATCCAAATAAAGAAAAAGTGTATCAAGCCTTCTGACTCGGATAAATGGCAATCATTTTTCCCGAGTTTGTAAGTTAAATGATTAAAACTTGTTTCCAAAAACATCCTCCTGAAAGAGAAAAAATATGTGAAGTAAAATTTCGCTCAGTGATAACCCTAAAAATTCATTTTTGTGGGAGTTATGGAGGGGGAAAGAAAAATTAAAAAAATGGTTTTTCTCGAAAACGGCTTGACCGATTTTGATAAAAAAAAATATGTGTTGTACATACTAATGAGGCTAATACAAAAAAATTCAATGATTTTTTGAAAAAAATTGCAGGCCAAGAAATATTTTTGAATTTTTCAAAAAAAAATTTGAGGTTATGTTCTAGAGTTACCACAACCATATTTGAAGGGTTGCAGTACAAAACTAGATAACCAACATTTGTTTGGAAAATGGGCTTTTTGCATGAAAAATTCTTAAAAAATCAAATACATTTTGTGTTAAAAGCATTTTTCCAAAAGCAAAATTTTAATATAGTAATACAAACATTGGTAATTAAAAACCAGATAACTGACTCTGTATTTGTCTCCCATCTTCTTTTTTTTCAATAGCCTAACCTCTTACCTTTTTTTTAAACCTTTTTCTGGCCAATTTCATCTTCATAAAAGTTTTTAAAAGTAGTAAAATAATAGAATACTTTTTTTTAAGTTCCTAAATAAAACTATTTGCTGTTTTTTTAGCACCAAAGTACCAATCAAATTCCAACGTAAAATCTTAATTTTCTACGAAGAGCCACTTTTATAAGGTTTTTTTTCACTTAACTTTTTGCCATCCGATCAGAAATGATATTTTTAAAAATTATTAACGTTCATCTATGAAGAAACATACACCTTTTCTTCTTTTTATAACACTTTTAAGGACAAATTTTCTGTCACAGTGCGGTATCATCACATTAAATCTTCATTTTCCCGGAACAGAATAATTTTTTTAAATTAAAACTTTTTAATTGATATTCAGCCTCCACATATTTTGAAAACATGTTTTTATTATTGCTTTAAATTGAAAAATAGATCTTTAGTCACTATGCAAAGACGATTTTCAAAACTCATGAATTTAGCAACTCAATATTTCGGGAGAATTTTTGTTTTGTTTCAACTGAGAATTGCCCTTTTTAATGTGATTCGCAACCAAGCCTATTCCCATGGAGAATAGATATAAGGAGCCCAAAGTCCTGCCGATGGCCGCCGTCATGGCCCGTGTAAATATAACCTGTTATATAACCCTAAACAAAAATACAAAATTCCTAAATGGCTAAAACAATTTGTTGAGGCATTTAAACAATATTGGAATGTAAAAACTGTTATATTCAAGTGGGAGTCAGATATCAGTTCTGTGATGTGTATGCGTACAAGATTGAAAACTGATCAGTCATATACTTATTGTTTTCCACGTTTGTGCAATACATCTGAAGTACCTACCACCTTCATCGCAGGATCACTTCAGTTCCATAAAATCACCAATATTTCGAGATAAGTAAAATAAATGTTCTGCGTTTTATTAAGAATTTATACATTTCTATGAAAATCACATTGGTAAATGATGTAAGATGTCAAAATATACGGCGGCCATTTTTCTACGTGCAACACTAGCGCCGTAACTCGGGCAGTATTGTAACTCTTTTTATAAGACAAAAATTTGCTTATTTTCGGTTACATTACTTTAGTCTCCTTATGTCTATTCTCCATGCCTATTCCAATTTTAGGTTTCTGTCACTTTGAGATTGTAAACTTCCACATTTTATTTCTCGGAACTGGATAATATTTTCTAATCATACTTTTTTGGCCTCCATTTAGAAAAACTCTTCAGCTCGGGACTAAACTTCTGTTTCATTTGTAAATGGTGATTTTCATTTTACAAAATATTATTTCTCTCTCCTGAAAAATTCAGATAGTGTTGGTTATCTAGTTATGTACTGCAACCTTTCATTTTACATAAACATTCCTTAGAACATCCTTCATAACATATATTTTTGTTGATCTTTTTGAAGGGGTGGAAAAATGTCAAAAAAATAAATAAAAATCGCTTATGCAACACTGCGCACCGTTATGGTGCACTGTTAACGAGCACATACTTTGGAACATAACTCCATCGCATTTGTTCATGGTTAGAAAAGTTGTTGAAATTGAAGATAGCATTGTAATTCATGTAACTGGTGTGATTAAGTACATCATAAGTAATATTTCCTTTTTAAACGTCTGCAGTTAGGCTATCCAAATTGCAGTTTCCAGAGCCCACCACAAGGAGGTTGCAGTACGATTTTAAAACCCTTTCTCCAGGGTGTTTTATTATGGTGAGTCCCCTCGCCTCTTACAAATCGAGGTGCTTTATTATAATTAGGGTGTTTTTAAAAATATATCATAGCCAGCAGAAAATTCTGATTTGGTGAGGGGCGAGGGGACTTACGATAATAAAGCACCCCGATTTGTGAGAGGCGAGGGGTCTCACGATAATCAAGCAACCCCGGTTTGTGAGAAGCGAGAGGAATCACGTTAATAAAGCGCCCAGATTTGTGAAAGGTAAAGGCACTCACGATGATAAAGCGCCTTGGAGAAAGGTGTTTAAAATCGTACTGCAACATCCTCGTGGTGAACTCTGAAAGCTATAATTTGGATAGGCTAACAGCAGACGTTTATGAAGGAAATATTACTTGTGATGCATTTAATTACACCGGACTCTCCATTTTAGGCCAGATTCGGGGGTTGCCTGAAAATAGTCTTGGCCACAAGTCGGGGGAACCAGACGTAAACAGTCAGGGCCGCCTGAATAGTTTCCAATTCGAATGCATAATATTGCGCAATATACTCGACTGAGTACTCGCGCACTGCGGCCCTTCCGAGGCGAGAGTCGCAACCGTCTTTCGCTCTGCGTGCTGAGAAACTGCGTGGGCCAGCAGTTCTAGGAATAGTCCAAGAGCTGGTGACGTTTTTCGTGAAGTGGGAGTATAAGTCCTAGTTTGTGGCGAATATGTCTGGGAAATGACCCTTTTTTCGAAACCCGTAAAAGCCAGACGCCCTGCCTGGGGCGTTTGGGCACCTGAGCCAGGTGAAAAGATTGGAAATTTGAAGTGATAGTATAAGAGCCAATTTTCTTCTAGGATCGATTATTCGCAAATAGCGTTCATAAAACGACAGACCGAAATTCCGGGGATAACACCTTGTAAATTAAGTTTGAAAATGAATAATTTTCCTCGAAAGTATGGTTAAGAGGTATGGACCGAGGTACTCTAGGAGCTGGGTGTAATCCTGTGTGCTGTTCTAGGTCCGCAGGATTTTTTTTACTGATTATTATGTAAAATGTTGTCCTGATTACGAAAAAGTAGGGTGCCCCCCCCCCCCCCCGAAAAATGGGGAGTTTTCGAGATATTCGCGTTTTAATTATTTTTTAATTTATGCCATAGTCCCATTGTAATTTGAGGTTTTTCAAAAGTTCGAATACATGGTCGGCCAGAGAACCGATTTACGAAGAGAATCTTCCTCTATCGGTTTTTGATTCAATCAATTTTTAACATAAAAAATTAATAATTCCGTAAAAAAAAATGAGGAAAAAGAAAATTGTGCTTATTTTGTTTGAAATATATTTATTGCACAGCAAAAAACTTTTTACAAAAGTTGGAGTACTCTCAGAGGAGCCTTTTTTTCTAAGAGAACATTTTTTGATGAAAGTGATCTATTTCGAGAAAACATCGATTAAAGAAATACAAAAAATTCAGAGACAAAATATAAAGCTGGTTTTGTTTGTAGGAAACAATTTTATCAAGAAATTTCAAGAGATAAAAGATACTCTTTTTTGGGTCTACTTCAACTTTCATTCAGAAAATTTGATTGTAATGTTTATATTCAACAAGTTAATGCGCATTTTAGAATGTACATAATTTGACGTACTGTACCTTTAGCAATTTTTAATAAAATCTTCTGGAAATTTATACATGCAAGAGAGATCCTTGCAAGAGCTACAAGTCTACGCCTTTGGCTTAGAAAAAATTTGGGATGGTTTATGGGGGCCACATGCGACCACCGTAAAATCGTCTTTTATAACAGCAATAAGGATCCATTACATTTTAACCAAAAAAATTAAATTAAATTATAAACAAAGTAGAAGTAATAGAAATATTTTTAAAACGTCATTTTCTTTTTTATTTTTTATGAAAATTATTCAGCTTTATCACAAGTCTCTACGACTATTAGAAGCTGAAAACGAGACTTAGTTCATTATTGTTTACAGCGCAAAGAGTTATCATTGGATTTTAAAGTAGCCGACGCTATTTTTTTAATGAGGCTTTACATTATCCATGTACAAATTTCTAGAAGATTTTATTAAAAATTGCTAAAGGTACAGCACGTCAAAGTATGTACATTCCAAAATGCGCATTGCATTGTTAAATATGAAAATTACAATAAAATTTTCTCTATGAAAGTGGAAGTACACCCAAAAAGTAGTATCTTTTATCTCTTGAAATTTCTTGATAAAATTGTTTCCTACAAAGAAAACCTTATCGTTAAGGCTCATTCAGGGCTCCCCAAATATGATATTTGAACATTTAAAAAATTGTTTAAATAAATTTACCAAAAAATTTTTTTGTTTTTTATTTCCCTTGCATAATTTCAGGCTTATTTAGGGCTCCTGAAATATCGTCGACCGGAAGTCGTCCGCTTTTTCCTTTGCCCTTTTTTTTGTGTTATAGATGGTGTTGTGCCACCTTAACGTTATAAAACACACGTGAAGAAAATTATAAACGTGATTCTTTCCAGTCGCGTATTTTAAGGCTCATTAAGGACTAATTTGGGCCCGTAGTCCCAAATTTAGGGCTCCAATATATACTTGTTTAAATTAGTGTTTGCGCTAGCTTAATATTAAGCTAACCGAACATTGCTGTAAAACGTACTAAAAATGATTTTACAGAAAATTCACCTTATACAATAATTTAGGGCTCATTTAGGGCTCCGGGAATATAATAACGAAAATTTGAAATGAATGTTTAAATCATTTTTGTTTAAACAATCCCACTAAAAATGAATTAAACATATTTATTTCCTTATCCCACGTTAAGGCTCATTTAGGGCTCCCCGAATATGATATTTGAACATTAAAAAAATTGTTTGAACAATTATTGTTTAAACAAATTTACCGAAAAAATGTTAGTTTTTTTTTATTTGCCTTGCATAATTTCAGGTTTATTTAGGGCTCCTGAAATATCGTCGACCGGAAGTCGTCCGCTTTTTCCTTTGCCCTTTTTTTTGTTATAGATGGTGTTGTGCCACCTTAACGTTATAAAAAATACGTGAGGAAAATGATAAAAGCGATTCTTTCCACACGTATAATTTAGGGCTCATTGAGGACTAATTTGGGCCTGTAGTCCCAAATTTATGGCTTCCAATATTTTCTAAAAAAATTAGTGTTGGGGCTAGCTTAACGTTAAGCTAGCCGAATATTGCTGTAAAACGTACTAAAAATAATTTTACAGAAAATGCACCTTATACAATAATTTAGGGCTCATTTAGGTAATTGTTTAAACAATTTTTTTCAATGTTCAAATATCATGTTTGGGGAGCTCTAAATGAGCCTTATCGTGGGATAATGAAATAAATATGTTCAATTCATTTTTAGTAGGATTGTTAAAACAAAAATGGTTTAAACATTTTTTTAAAATTTTGATTATTATATTCCCAGAGCCCTAAATGAGCCCTAAATTATTGTATAAGGTGAATTTTCTGTAAAATCATTTTCAGTACTTTTTATAGCAATGTTCGGCTAGCTTAACGTTAAGCTAGCGCAAACATTAATTTTTTTTTTAAAATAGCTTCATTAGTGTCTACAACATATATTTTGTTCATCAAAATCGGTCAAGCCATTTTCCAGAAAAACCTTTTTTTTTATTTTCTTTCAAACTCCATTACTTCCATAAAAATGAATTTTTAGGTTTATCATTGAAAGAAATTTTACTTTACATGGATGCGAACGTATATAAAAAATTTCAAGTTAATACGTGCAGGGGCAGATTTTGTATGTTTGCCCGGCTATGCCCTTTCTAAATTTTCGACCCTCCCTATTATACAAGTTCAAATCAGACTCATGTTTTAAGAAAATTGTACCTAAAGAATATAAATGTACCCACATAATTCATAATACGTACTTATATATGGCTAAAATAATACCTACTTAATTTAAACAACACCTTTAATTGACGTACAAAATTTTAAAATATCGCTGGCGCGTGTTAACGCATGTTTTACACAGTTTCCATACATGTGAGTCAGCAGGAGGCGCTGGGAGGTGTGGCTAAGGCTTTCGTTGTAAGAAGCCCATACCGAAATCGCAAGGGTTTCTTGCAGTCATAGCACGGTCTAGTGAAAGCCTTTCTCGCACGGCGAAACTACTTTCAAAGCATACGCTCGAGCTGTATTACCACGAGTGTTATGCTTTGGTAGTAAAGAGACTTGCCATGCTAAAATTGTATGAGTTCGAGCAAATATAGCAGGAACTGCAGGCCAATTTTGCACGTTAAAGTTTCGTACTCCAATAAGAATAGCTCAACTTACTATCATGCTTAGATTTTTTCTCCGTGCAGCGTTACGATTCATGTAGATAAGTTGTAGTTAATATAAATCAGCGCAATTTTTTTAAACCTTCAATCGTAAAACCAGTGGGAAAATCATGAGAAGTTTATTCTATTCTTTTTTATTAATTAAAAAATGTGTATCATTTAATTTTGTAATTCGATGAATTATAAATAAGAGCTATTTGTTATACAAGTGCGCAAAACAGGCGATTGCCGAAGAGTGTGAAACTTGCAGCATGAGCCGTAGGCTCGAAGCACGAGTGGGAGGTTAGCGCATGAGCGAAGCGAGTGCGAAAACGTAGACGAGTGCGAAGAGCTGAAGGCAAATGCTGCAATCACACGAGTAGCAATCGCCTGTGCGTACGTGTATTAAACGCTATTTTTTGCAAAAAACCCGAGAAAATTATTCATCACTTTTTTAACAATTTTTTCAAGTAATTCACGGAATTGAACGAATTCACGGAATTCCGCGATTTGAAGAAATTTCACTAATTCCTTGAATTTCGTGAATTTCTTGAATCACATGAAATCCGTGAATTTCGTTAATTCCGCCAATTCCATGAATTCCGTGAATTGCATGAATTCCGCGAATTCCATGTATTCCGTACATTCCGTAAATTTAATGAATTCCGTGAATTCAATGAATTCCATTAATTCCGTGTATTCTGTGAATTCCATTGTTTTCGTGAATTCCGTAAATTCCCTGAATGCCATGTATTCTTTGAATTCCATGCATTTCTTGAATTCGGCGAATTCCTTGTATTCCTTGAACTCCATGCATTCCTTGAATTCCATTAATTTCTTGATTTCCATGAATTCCTTGAATTCCATGAATTCTTTTTTACTTAAATATTCTTTTAAAGCTTCACTTCTACCGTGCGTCCCGAGGCACACACATTTTTTGAATAATATTTTTATTTTGCCGGTGTGCAAAGTTACGCATCTCTAAAGTGCGCATGCGGGTCCATTGCGTTGATTCGCAAAATATACATGTTTCAAAGTGCGCATGCGCCATTATTATTCCTGCGCAGTCTCGCAGTGGGGAAAAATTGACAAAATTCTGCTTACGTCACAATTCTCGATACACCTCGGTAAGTTTTTTTTTTAAATACTCAGGACAACTCAATCTAAATGTTCACCTGCGACCAGGCCATTCCTATATAATAATCCTGCGTAATAATATAACAAACATCAAGTATTCTGCACGTTTATTTCAAAAGTCAGTAAAACAGGTATCTTTTCGAAAAATTAAGTTGATCATAAACTCAACAATAAGATTCCAGGAAAATTTTACATTCTCAACACAAATTTGAAATTAGCACAACTCTGCGACCTGCCATTTATTGGTTAATTGTTAAGATTGGCCAAAAAACAGCCTAAATGCAAGGCAACAAGGTTTGTGATTTTGAGGTTGTATGTTATTATCAGCATTGCGTTTTTTACAGTATTAGATGCATTTAGGCTGTTTTTGGCCAATCTTAACCATTAACCCATAAATGACTGGTTATATAAGAATAGCCTGGTCGCAGGTGAACATTTAGATTGAGTTGTCCCGAGTATTAAAAAAAAAAAGTTACCGAAGTGTATCGAGAATCGTGATGTAGGAAGAATTTTGTCCATTTTTCCCCACTGTGAGTGGGGAAAACTTTGCATATCATTTAGAGGCATGGAAGTCCTCATTTTCTAGGTGGGTGTTGTAAAAAGTAATATAATGCATAAGCATTAGCCTTGTACGAGTACTTTATTTTTAAGGTGAAAAATAAAATTTAAATTCAATTTCGGAAAAAGAAGTAATGTATTTTATCATTCAAATAAATGAAATTATGGTTCATTATTTATTAGAATTTATTATTTTTCATCACTCATGCACGGAATGTGCCATATTTCACATCTGTTTTCCGGGCGCATTGTGGCATATTGCGCATGTCGTGTTTTCACGAAACAAACGCAACTAACCGTCTACTAACTTCGACGTTATCATCTTCAAAATGTCAACAACAGTTTGTTTTTTGTCGTGGATGCAAGAAGTAAGTATAAAAAATGACAAATAATATTGATATGAATAATATGAATATTCATATTGATTATATGTAATCATAATCAAATAAAAACGTATTAGATCTAAATATCATACTTAAATATGCCCACAGCAGGTTTCAGGTTAGGTGCGTTTGTTTCGTGAAAACACGACCAATTCTCCATCGGCACCTGAAATTATCTTTTTGATTGGGGTGTTTTTCCTCTCGGGGGGCTCCGCCCCCCGAACCCTTCCACCTGACCCCTCCCCCATTGACCATATTTCGCACTCGCTTCGCTCGTGCGTATAAAATACGAAGAATGCATATTCCTCACATTTGTGATGAAAAATAGTGTGTGCAACTCGTGTGGTATAGTTGCATATTCCGCTACTTGGGCGCTCGTGCGCCAACGGCGCCCGCGTGCGCAATATGCAACTATACCCCACTCGTTACACAATGTACTATTTTGCTCGAATAATTCTAAATAAAAATTACTCTTGAACGATTTGAGAATGAGCTATGTTGCAATAGTTTAATTGAAGTTTCTCAGTGAATTGAATAATAACAATTCGCCAGTTAAATTTATAATTTTGAGAAATTCCATGTCAAATCATCTGAAGAATTTAAGCTATTGTTAGTAATTTTGATGAAAATTGTAGTATTTGTTCTCTTAGGTGTAGAAAGAAGAACCCTAAAATGATTTTCGAACAATTCAAAAAGCTTAGGAGATATTCAAGATTCAAAATTATTGTCTTTTTTTTAACACTCATAACTTTCGTGATTATAATGCTATCAAGGAGGATTTTTGTAGATTATTCGTAATAAGATAAAGTTTCGAAGAAATATTACTTGAAATAAATAATTTCAAAAACTTCTTGTATTTTTTAAAAATGAATTTTTAAACTGAGTTTCTGAAAAAACCCACTTCTTTTTTTTATAGATAGCTTGTAATGTTTACTAGAAGCCCTGCAAATTTCAGAATAAGACCTCTCTTAGTTTTCGAGAAATATTTAAGAACGTTTGTCGTAACATGGCGAGCCCAGTGCGAAGAGCGCCCGAGAGTCTGAACTCTGAAGTTCGGGCATACGAGTATAAATTATACTCGTATGCGCGAACTTCAGAGTTCCGACTTTCTTCAAAACTGCATCTTATTACGAATAATTTACAAAAAAATACACCTTGCTAGCATTATAATCACCAAAGTTATGAGTGTTCAAAAAAAAAAAAGATAAAAATTTTGAATCTTGAACATCTCCTAAGCTTTTTGAATTGTTCGAGAATCATTGTAGGGTTTTTCTTTCAACACTTAAGAGAACAAATACTACAATTTTCATCAAAATTACCAAATATATCTTAAATTCTTCAGATGATTTTACATGGAAATGCTCTTTTAGAAAAACATATATTTTAATTTTTAAAACCTTTACACTTGCTACCTCCTAATAAGTTTAAAAGTGCCGGTTTTTAGACTAAAACTCCTCCTTTCACACATAACATGTAAAATTGTATACTTACCCTGCCTACCGCACTTAATATAACAATTGAATTACAAATTTATTTCGTCAAATTAACCGCAAGTTGCTGTTTTATTGTATTTCGTGATGTTTTGCCATAAATATTGGCACGTACTCGTTAAAATAAGCAATTTTAAAATGAATTACGTGTCTTGCCTGCGCAGTCCCACTCTTGCAAGTAGTCGCGAAAACACTACTTGTTATGACAATTTGTTACTTTTTGTAAAGGTTCATGACACAGCCACACAAAAAAAATCGTTTTCCGGGCACAGAGGTCAGACCATGTTGACTATATGTTTTTTGGGTCGCTGAATCCGAATCCGAGGTCTAAAAACCCCAGCACGTCAGGGTTCTGACAAAACCTCATAAAACCTCATAAAATTTTATTTTTTCATGACCGGGGGTCAGGCCATGTTTATTATATGTTTTTGGGGTCGCTGAATCCGAATCCGAGGTCCAAAAAACTCCAGCACGCCAGGGTTCTTACATAACCTCATAAGACCTCATAAAATTTCATTTTCTTAAGTCCGGGAGTCAGCCCATGTTTATTATATGTTTTTGGGGTCGCTGAATCTAAAGAAGAAGTCGAAAATACCGCAGCACGTCAGATTCGGATTCAGCGAGCCCAAAAACATATGATAAACATGGTCTGACCCCCAGACTTGAAAAAAATATGAGGTTTTATGAGGTTATGTCAGAACCCTGACGTGCTGGGGGTTTTTAGACCTCGGATTCGGATTCAGCCACCCAAAAAACATATAGTCAACATGGTCTGACCTTTGGGCCCGAAAAATGATTTTTTTCGTGTGGCTGTGTAATTATTGTCAAACTGGGTAATTTTGGACATGTGGGGTGAATTCAGATATCCCTAAATTGATCATTTAAATAACTTAAAGTGGTTTGAACCAGAATGTAGAGCCAGTTAAGGCTTAAACTTGCAGACTTGAATAAAAAAAAACTGGTAAGCAGAAATTTCCAATCCCTGCAGATTTTGACTATGCTAGGCCAATACTGCAATGCTACATAGGATGCTTTTTTGGCTCCGCACACATTTTTTGTGTGCCTGTGTAATCAACGAATTTATATGTTTAAATACTAAAACTGTTTTAGCTATTAAAAATATTCTGTTTTATGCTTTTTGTCTAGTGTTCCAAACGTACCCTTCGTGTCCAAGACATACCGCATGCCGGCATGTTTTGGACATATTGCAGGGATAATTATTTTGGTTTTTGTACATGTGCGAAGAAGATATGTCCTGTTTGAAATCAATACTTAGAGGCAAATTTCGTTCTGAAATTTTGTCCTTTTTTGCGTGATGTTTCAAACTTCGCACTTTCATAATAGAGACGTATCAATTCCTCATACATTGTCGTATCCCAATTGATGCTCTCCCACGGTATTTCTGTTGAAGTGGTTGGCTGCAAATAGCTAACGCTAGCCAAAGCATCCTCAGCAGACACAGTTGATGTTTCACTGCTTACCGTATTTCGCAGATGTTCTTGCTGGCCAGCTGTTCGATTAGTGAGATCTGCCTGAGCATCTCGCAGCTCTCCATTTATGGGTTTTGGTGTTCCTCTTAGTCACTTTCCTCTTCGTTCCCTGCCTGTCTGGCATGGGAAACCCTGTCAGTAGCAATGCTACGGCCAACATAGCCGTCAAATTCATTAGAGGAAAGCTCAAGCCCTACCGCGACGACAACGCGAGAACACCTTCGGTAGGGAGAACACCTTCGGTAGGGCAAAAAAATAAAAATAAATTATTATTTTTTTCAAACTTTTTCTCGGGTAAACCCGGTTTTTCGTCATAGCCACGGATTAAGTCAAGTGACTGATGATATGAGGATGTTATAAATTATTTCAATACGTTGATTGAAATCATTTACGATGATGTTGTAGGTACAAAATTAGAAGCATGGTGTAGTTTGCTGTTTGGCTTTGCCGCTGTTATCCTTACACAGCGGCCGTGAGTGTTGAAGGTGACACCAGTCGCCTCTGGATGCTTTCTTAGAGCTACCATGTAACACGCCATAGGTTCTTAGTCACTTGCTTCCTGATGGTCTAGGAAGTTTCTTACAATGCGACAGGTATTTAATAAAACCGCCTTTTGAGCAGCCGCCAGTACCCTACTGACTCCTAAATGTTCAAGATGTTGAGTGCATCTTGCGTGCACATTGCTTGTAGCCGAAATCACAATAGGATGAATAGATGCATGTTTCACATTCCTCCATATTGCCTTAACTTCATGCCTTAGCTCGCTATACTTATGAATCTTGGTTGTATAGGTTGCCTGCAAATTTCGGTTAAGCGGACAAGCAATGTCGATGATGTAGACTCTTCCACCTTTTTTCTCTCGCATCACGATGTCAGGTCGATTTGCTCGTATGTAATGATCCGTCTGGATAGTCACATCCCAATATAAGATGTAATCTTCATTTTCTAAAACGGACATTGGAATGTATCTATAGAAAGGCATCCATTCTGTTAAGAGTCCTAGGTCTAGGGCAAGTTGTTGATGTATAATGCCCGCCACATCATTATGTCTGTGCGTATATTGTCTGTGCGTATATTCTCTTTGAGCCATTACGCGTCAACCATCAATAATGTGCTCGATGGATTCGTTGGTATCTCCACATAATCGGCACCGGTCAACCACGTCTTGATGTAACACGTGTTTGCGATAATTCCTGGTGCTGACAACCCTATCCTGAATCGCAATGACGAATCCTTCCGTTTCTGGATACAGGACTCCTTTTCTCAGCCAAATATTGGATGCCTCACTATCCACTTCATATTGATCTAGCGTTTTGGGGTGTTCGCTGTGGATGGCTTTCTGTCTCCATTGCGTTTCTAATTCCTCTATGGTTTCTGCCCTGATATTCAAGGCCTCCTCTGAGGACAAATTCAAGGGCATGTAGTCAAGATCCGCTTTACAGATGGTGCTGTAAAGCGCAACATCTCGCTTGCTGTTAAAATACTCTCGCAACTGTATAACTTCTGACTCACACAGTTTTCTGACATCTACAATGCCCCTGTCCCCTCTATGTCGTGGTAGAACTACCCTTTCACTCGCCGAATTACGGTGGTGCATTCGGTGTTTCGTCATTTCTACGCGGATGATTCTGTTTAATCGTTCGAGGTCAGTGTTCGACCATTTGATGAGCCCAAAGGAGTACGTGAGAACAGGGATGGCGTAGGTGTTGATTGCCCTGATCTTGTTTGCCGAATTAAGAGAACTCTTCAGAACCATTCTGAGTCTTGTAGTGAAGGCAGTCGTTAGGCTTTTCTTAACTATCGTATGCTGAATACCCTTAGATTCAAGAATACCCAGGTATTTATATGACTCGCCCTCAGCCATTGCCTCGATGTCATTCCCGAAATCGTTCTCTATCTCTGCGGTCCCTAATTTTCCTCTGATTAAATGCACTGTTCGGCATTTATCTAGTCCAAACTCCATGTTGATATCATTGGAAAACTGCTTTGTAACATCAATCACTTGCTGCAATTTCTTGTCCGAACTAGCGTATAGCTTCAGGTCATCCATGTATAGAAGATGGGTCACTTGATGACCATCCTCATTATCATTTACTCGGAACCCATGAGACATGCTATTTAAAGTTTTGCTCAGTGGGTTCAACGCTAAACAGAACCATAATGCACTGAAGGAGTCTCCTTGGAATATACCCGTCTTAATGCGTATTGATCTAGTTATCCTCATTTGTCCATGATCAAAATACTTGATTCTTGTACCCCATAGCATCATCGCACGACTTAGGAAGTCAATGATGCGTGGGCAAATTTTGTATACTTTTAAGACTTCAAGCAAATAGTCATGTGGTACGGAAGGAAACGCTTGCTTGTAGTCAATGTATGCCATGTGCAAGTTCCTTTGGTGTTTACGAGCTTGCGTCATGGCAACAGCGTCTATGGTGACCAGATCTTTACTGCCTCGGGAGTTTTACAACATCCTTTTTGTTCTTCTGTAAGGATGTCACTCTCGTCACAGTGAGAATAAACCTTATCTGCTATGATAGCTGTAACACATTTATATATTGTTGGAAGACAGGCTATCGGTCGAAATTCAGATGGATTATGAGCGTCTGGTTTTTCAGGCAACATATACGTAGTACCCTGCAGCATAAAGCCTGGCATCAGATCTGGATGTTCGATGATCTTCTGAAAAACCCGGGCCAACGCAGGATGCACACTAGTCAGGTACTTATACCAGAAATTGTGCACCATGTCCGGACCTGGAGCTTTCCAGTTACATGCTTTTTTCAAAACCGCTGAAAAATCTAAAGCTGTGATGTTCGTCAGCTCCATTTCAGGGTTATTGCTTGCTCTTGCTTTCTCTAGTTGGAACCACGCAGTGTCCAAATTGCTTCTGTCAGTTTTTCCCCAAACGTCTGACCAATATTTAGTCATTTCTTCCAATTGAGGGACTTCGGTGTCTTGCTGGTTATTTTGCTGTACACTTAGTTCACGATAGAACCTTCTTTCGTCTGTCTGAAAGGTTCGATTTTGTTGCCTTCTTGCACTACTTTTCTTGTACCGACGCAGTCTAGCAGTAAGAACATCAAGTCTCTGCCGCTGGGAGTCTATAATCTCATCCAATATTGCTGGTGTCAATGTCTCGATGTACCGAGAGTGGATGATTTTAATAACATGGTGTATCAGCTTTCTGGTTTTATTTCCTTTTTTATATTGAGTCAGTCGAACCAATTTGCACCTTACTTTGCTGACATCCATATCCAACCTGATCTTCCATGGCGGATCTCGCTCCTGTCTTGGGGCGAAGACTGCATTTATAGGCCTAGTTCTGCGGCCCAACGTTCTAACGGTTGCCACAGCTGCACAGTATACAAGAGTTTGCACCTCTAACGCATTTTGTGTTGCGTTCAAATGCATAGGTAAAACCTTGCTGTTTAGGTGTTCTATTAGTGCACGCAGATCATTTGTGATGTTCATCTTGGGCAGTGAATGCCTTTGTGTTGGTTCTACATGTCTGAACTCTAGTAGAGCATGACCAATATTCCTTTCAAGGTGCTGTAGATTTTCTGGGACTTCGCTGTTCATATCATCGTTTATAATATCCGCATGTGGTTCTAGTCCATCCGGTACTTGATGTTCATTATCCCTAGCACCTATGTCTTCAGCTGCAATCAAGTTTTCGTTTTCCACATCTTCCAATGGAAGTTCATGAATAGGAAGCTGCTGTTCCGCTTCCATTTCGATGGCAGCTATTTCAACAGCCGAAAGCAATTTGTTTACAGATATTGAGCGTTTTTGATCTGCTAGATTCTGCTCATTTATTCTTGTGGCTAGCCCTGAGTACTTAAGTAAGAAGAGACGATGATGTTCTCTCCTTACACTTTGCCCACTTTTCTTTGCCAAAAAATAAAAGCGCATCACATCTCTGTTCATATGGTATGTCCATTTTAATCGGTTCCTTGGTTCTTGAACCTCGGCTTCTGGCACTGGTTGTATTAGGCCATCTACCTCCGGAGTATGTGGTGGTGCTGGATCATCACCAGGTTGAGGAAGAACATCAATTGCCACTGCTTGTTCGTGTGACGCGGCTTCCTCTAACTGCTGTTCATTGCCGTTGTTCTTCCACTCCAAATCAACCTGCTGTTTAATCTCCATTGCTCGATCTTCTGAAATGAGTAGATTAGTCCTGATGTCCTTCACCTTAGCGATAAGATCTCTCAATGCGACTTTCTCTACTTGAGGATACTTTGCGGCAAATTTCGTTCTGAAATTTTGTCCTTTTTTGCGTGATGTTTCAAACTTCGCACTTTCATAATAGAGACGCATCAATTCCTCATTCATTGTGGTATCTTGCTGGCCAGCTGTTTGATTAGTGAGATCTGCCTGACCATCTCGCAGCTCACCATCACCACCGTCCCGCATGCTGTGGCCCCCAGCGGTGGCTCCAGGGGTGCCCCGACGATCCTCGGGTAGCGACAAGCGTTTCAAAATTTTTAAAATACTCCATTATCATTTATGGGTTTTGGTGTTCCTCTTAGTCACTTTCCTCTTCGTTTTCTGCCTGTTTGGCATGGGAAACCCTGTCAGTAGCAATGCTACGGCCAACATAGCCTTCGAATTCATGAGAGGAAAGCTCAATCCCTACCGCGTAGACAACGCGAGAACACCTATTAGAGAAGTTGTAGGCTCCGGAAGCTTCGATCATGATTCCTTAAAGAAACCAATCCCAAAGCTACTGGAACGTGTACGTCATCCACTTCTGCTCCTTCTGTCCTAGAAGGTAAGCAAGAGCGGGAAATTTACGCGTGATAACATCGGGCAGCACTGTTCCCTGGAGTCAGGTCTCTAGCCGCGGATGACCTTACGCGGCAGACAAGACAGTTGGAGATGAAGGTTTCACCTCTGGATACTTTTTTAGAGCTACCAATCTTTGTAGAATTTAAGAGGAACAGTGTTGACGGACCAGATGGAATGATCCCAGGAGAACAGCCTTTTGCATCCGGTTCGCGATGAAATGAGCCTGACGCTGGCAAGCCGGAATCTTGTTGAGTTGGCTAATAAATGAAGCTTTCATACCTCCAAGGCAGCCGATTATGAGAATTATAAGATGGACTTTGTAGCCTTGGTACAGCTTACTCAGCTCGAAAAGAAGTGCTTGATATTTCGCCTGTTTTTCTCCCTCCTTTGCCGTGATATTACCATCGGCTGGTGCCGAGAATTCAATCACGTAAATGATCTTGTTCTTCAGATCTTGGAGGACAATGTCAGGCTTCGTAGCACTGATACGTTGAGTGGTGGAGAATGAGAAATTCCAGTAGATCTTACACTGATCATTCTCCACGACTGACTCGAGTTCCCCCTGGGCGTATGGCAAGACGGGCAATAGATCAACACCATAGAAATGCCTAAGATGGTAATATATCACTTTCAGAGCTGCATTGTGTCTCTCTATGTACGCGCAGCGTGCATATTTAGAGCATCCACTGAGAACATGTCCAAGTGTTTCGGGCTCTAGCTTGCACGCTCGGCAGTTGGTATCGCGTACAGGTATATTCATTATGCGCTCGCGGTAAACTAAGGTGTCTATGACGCCGTCTTGACAGGCAAAAAGAAATCCCTCGGTCTCCGATCTCAATCCAGCAGACTTGAGAAACATGTTGGTCAGACCCATCGAGAGCTCTTCTCTACGTAGGATGCCGTAGAACTTACCATGGAGGGGTTTCTCAGCATGTTCTCTTAGTAGAATCAAATGGGAGGTCAAGCTCCTCTGCGGCCCTATCCGCTGCATGGTATAGAAACACCGCAGCATTGGCGACTTCATGTTGATGTACGAGTCGCATAAGGGAATCCGTGCTTTTTAGAACTGAACAGGCTGTAGCCAGAACCGTTCTTCGATGAAGACACTCTAAGCTTAGCAATCCTCTACCTCCTTTATCGCGAGGGAGATATATTCGAGGTACGGAAGATCTAGGATGAAGACTTCGTTGAATTGTCATCATCTTGCGTGTGCTTCGATCAAGTTGTTTTAACTCATCGACGTTCCATTTTACTGCACCAAACGTGTAGAGCAGTATAGGAACGGCCAGCATATTGGTCGCTTGGATCTTATTCTTTCCAGATAATTCGGAAGCCCAAATTTTTCTGAGAATTTGGCGATACCTTTTTCCATGGGCCGTTTTCAAGTTATGCACATTTTGGGTTTCCGCTTGCGGTATTCCAAGATATGTATATGTTTCTCCAATACCAAGATGTTGAATGGTATTTCCGCCTATGAGTTGAACATCCTGATCGTCACTGGATGATGTAGTTTCTAGTCTTCCTTGGTGTAGGTGGACGCAGGCACACTTGTCCAGTCCGAAGCTCATGCCAATCGCTTTAGAATACCTATTTACCGCATCTACAAGGATGTTAAGGTCCTTTTTTGAGGAAGCAAAGAGTTTAAGGTCGTCCATGTATAAAAGGTGGTTGACCTTATATTCTCTTCTCCTCGGCGGGCCACATAGGTATCCAGAGCTTTTGCCTCGGAGCACAATAGATAGAGGCAAGAGGGAAATGCAGAAAAGTATCGGACTTAGAGAGTCTCCTTGAAAGACCCCCCTCTTATATGTGACAAAGCTTGTAGTCACTTGTCTTTTGTCAGATGTTATGACAAATCTTGTCCGCCACAAGAGCATAAGCTCTTCTATGCATCTCACTATTTTTGGATGCACCTCCATGCACTCAAGGAGCTTGATAAGAAGCTCATGGTTCGTGTTATCGAATGCCTTACGGTAATCAATCCAAGCCATGGACAGATTGCGTCGATACCTGTTCGAGTCCTGGGTAATACACCTGTCTATTAACAGGTTCTCCCTGCAACCTGCCAGCCCTCTCTTGCATCCACGTTGTTCGACTATTGCACTCCATACCGGCTCGATAGATGTCAATATCCTCTCTTTGAGGATGCCAGTGAATAGCTTGTAGCTGGTGTTTAAACAAGCTATGGGCCTGTAGTTCTTTGGACATGACAAATCTCCGGCCTTAGGGATCAATACCGTGCGTCCTGCCACTAGCCACTGCGGGACGGGTTCTCCATTTAAGAAAGTAGTAAATATACGAGCTAGATGGTGGTGCGTAGAAGTAAACTTCTTCCACCAAAAGTTGTTGATTTTATCTGGCCCTGGCGCCGAAAAGTTCTTAGTTCTAGCGATAACTTTCTTCACTTCTTCAGCAGTAATTAGTGGACACTCTTCCTCTGGATCTTGTAACCTTTGCCTTTGGCAAAAGTTACGAAAGAGTGATATATCGGAAGCGTCTTCATTTAGCTGATAAGTATCTCCATATACTTGCTCCCAGAAGATTTGAATCTCTTCTCGACTAGGCGGATTTTTAACTACACATGACGCTTTATTGAACAGACGGGAAGGATTAGTAGAAAAGGTGGAATTTTCCTGAATCCACTTAACT
>CAKNXH010057018.1:57150-70995 GCA_932178445.1 Andricus quercusramuli
ATACATGAGTTACCTTATGCTTCCGATTTCCAGGTTTGCCGCAGAGGTACCCTTCGGAATGGCGAAGTGCGAGAGATAGTGGCAATAATGTGAGGCAAAAGAGGAGAGGGCTCATGGTATCGCCCTGAAACACACCTCTCTGAAAGGTGATACTGTTAGTGATCACACGATATTTTCCAGATAAGATGGTAAATCTGGTTTTCCAAAGCGGCATTAATCTCTCTATGCATCTCACGATGTGTGGATGAACCTTTAAGCTTTCCAACAGACAGATGATAAGTCTATGGGAGGTTGAATCAAAAGCTTTTCGGTAATCTATCCAGGCCATCGATAGAGATCGTTGATAGGATGCTGCATCTTTACAGACACATCTGTCGATGAGCAGGTTCTCCCGACATCCTGCTACGCCTTTCTTCGAGCCACGTTGTTCATACATCTCTCGCCACACAGGTTCAATTGTCCGAAGAATCCTATCATTTAGGATGGCTGTGAAGATCTTATACAGTGTGTTCAGACAAGTTATTGGCCTGTAATTCTTAGGGTCAGCTAAGTTGCCCGTCTTAGGCAGGAGCACTGTGCGCCCTTCCACCAACCACTCCGGAATAGGCTCTTCCGACTTTGGATATGAGGTGAAAATTCGGTCCAGATGCTGGTGGGTTGAAGGAAACTTCTTCCACCAGAAGGTCTTGATACCATCTGGTCCCGGAGCGGGAAAGTTCTTCATGCCTTTTAATACGTTTTTCACCTCCTCGGTAGTGATAGGTGGGCATTCTTCCTCAGGTGTTATGAGGGCATTGCACAGCTCCTTGAAGCTATTTATGTTCTTTGAGTCTTCTTGAAGTGGATGCTGGACCTCGTAGACTTCTCTCCAAAATGCTTCGACCTCCTCTGGTTTGGGCGGATGGTCGACAGTAATTGGAGGGTCTTGGAAGATTTTAGATGGATCAGATGAAAATTGTTGATTTTCTCTGACCCACCTCTCTCTCCGCTCTAGACTTCTCCTAGCGTTAGATAGTATTCGTATTCTGTCAACAATATGCTGTCGGATGGTCATTAGCTTTGATTTGTTGATTGTGTGATGACGGATCCGCAGCTCGCGCGCGAACCGTCGAACCTTGGCAGTGAAATTCCTGCCAGATGTTATGTAGTCAATCACACACTGAATGCGGGACGCGTACTGTCTAGCCCAGCCTATCTTTGTGCTGAGTTGATGCATTATTCTTTTGGTCTTATGATCAACCGTTGGTTTTGTTTTACGGCTTGCATCTGCCAAAGTTCTCGCTGCATTGTACACACCACAACTGATAGTCCAGAGGTCGGATTCTTCGGAAAAATCTCCACGAAGTTCATCATCCAATTCAGTCAGATCTTTGGGCTTGGGAGAAACCTGAATGTTGATGTTTCTCCGGGTCCTGAAGCATCGTTCTTCCTCTATTGGATGCCTGTTCGCGGTTGGTCTCAGTGTCGCTTCTCTTTCTCTGTTGCCGGCTTGTTCTGGATGCAGTTGAGTAGGCACTCCGCTTATATAACCCCTTTTCCTAAGGTTCTCGGCAAGGTTTCGCAGACGTTGTTGCGAAAAGTCTGAGAGCTCTGGGTGTTTCTCGCACCACAGAGCATGCAGTCGTGCCATGTAACCTTCTCGTTCAGGGACCATACTGGCATCGTAGCACTCCAGCAGGACGTCATTTTGTTGATCCGTCCACCTAAAAGTAACAAGATTCCGCCGGTCAATCGCATTGACTCCGTCTTGATTGGCTCCCCCAACTGTAGGGTAGTCGGCATTGTTGTCCGACCCATTGTCGGGAGCCCTGCGCGTTCGATTGTTTTGAACCGCACTTACTACAACTATGTTTGGTGTTGTCATTGTTGTTCCCACGAGCAGCTAGGGAAAGGGTTCGTCCATCCCTGTAGAGCCCCGCATGCAAGGATAAGGCTGTATACTCTGAGAGTCACTGATTTCCCAGAATCACCGTTAGAGACACCTCACCCAGGTGACATTCAGCTTTCGGCACGGTTCTCACGCCTTCGCTTGGGGGTTATTCCTTCGGGACCGTCCCTGGACAATTGTCCGCGACTGCTTATTAATTATTGTAACCATATTCAGCAGAAACCCTTGGTACAGGGACCCTCTATCCGCAACCCGAGGACGCATTCGGTGGCTTTGTCATAGGCCCTTCGGTTCTATTCCAAAGGAATCGAAACCGAAACCGAATTATATATATATATATATAATTATATATATATATTATATATATATTATATATATATTATATATTATATATATTATATTTTATATATAGAATTATATATATATATATATATATAATTAAAAAAAAGAGTTAAACAACCACCGCAGGGTCCCACTAAGAGCAACCGCCATCTCAAAAATGTCAATAGCCCCCAGTAGAACCGCGGTAAATCACACCTATGGCCACGTCTCACAACCGTGAGATGGGTGGTCACAGGGCACGACAAAATCACAACGACAGGCTGGCGAAACCCTCGTGTGCCTTTGAGGGCACGAAGCGAACCAAGAATGACAGCTTTCTGCATCCATCTCGCAAGTGCCTTGGCATATTTTTGGCACGCGGGTATGGCTTTAAGGTTACGAACCAGTGATAGTTTCGCACTTCCGAGAGCACCAATCACAAGGACAATTACTCGCACCGAATACTTTGGGTACAGTCGTTGCAGCTCTCTCTTAAGGTCTTGATACCTCTCCTCCTTTTCTTGTTCCTTTGCAGTGATGTTGTATTCGGATGGAGCCGAGAATTCGGTCACGAATATAGTTCGTTTCTTGAAGTCTTGGAGAACAATGTCAGGTCTCGAGTGAGCAACGGAGACTGCTGCCCGAAAATCGTAGTTCCAGAAAATTTGTCACTTTTCATTTCGGACAATTGACTCTATATCCCTTGGAGCGTTCGGCGGCGCGGGGTCGCGACCAACACCGTAAGAGCGACAAAGTTGGTAATAAAGTACTCTCAGGGCCGCATTATGTCTATAGATGTACGTCGTTCCTGCGTGTGCATGACACGCTCTGCACCTATCACTGGGAACTTCTTGACATAAAATGCGGGTACGGTATGCTAAGGTGGAAATGACACCGTCCTGGCATGCAAAAATAAAACCCTCTGTACCTGAATTGAGCCCTGATGATTTGAGGAAAGCAAAAGTTTGCTCCTTCGACAAGGTCAGTTTTTCTAAATTTCTGTAAAAGTTTCCGTGCATATGCTTGTCGAGGAGCTCTTGGTGAAATTTTCCAAACTCTGCTTTCTTTACTTCGGCTTTTAGACGTGAAGCATCTAGATGGAGTAATGCACTTTCCTCAGTTCTGATGATAAAATTCAGGCCAAGGGTCTCGGCCGCTTGCTCCGCGGCTTTGTAAAGGAACGCTCCTTCGCCAATCATCTTGTGATTCCTGACCATCTTTAGGAGCGGATCTCTGCCATTAGCAATGATGTAAGCTGTACTTAGAACAATTCGGTTATGAAGACACTGGAGATTCAGAAGTCCGCCTTGACGGTGTGAAATGTATAATCGCGAAACTGTCGAATTGATATGCAAGCTTTTATGCATATGCATGATCTTATGTGTGGTGACATCAAGGGCCTTAAGCTCCTTCTTCGTCCATTGAACCACCACAAACGAGTAGAGTAAAACCGGGACGGCAAGCATGTTAGTCGCAGATACCTTGTTCAACGCCGACAGATTGGAAGACCAAATCTGTCGAAGAAGATGCTTGTATCTGCTTCGGAGAGACTCCTTCACTGATTTTACGTCCTGAATGCGGCTTTGAGGCACGCCCAGGTATGTATAGGTCTCTCCAGTATTAAGATGTGTAATAACACTTATATCCACAAGCTCAGGGTCCTTGGGAACGCCAGTAATCTTTCCTTTCTTCAGATGAATTTTGGCACACTTGTCCAAACCAAAGTCCATTCCAATTTCTCCTGTGTAGTTCTTGACGATATTTATAGCAGCTTTAAGTTTGCTTTTACCAGAGGCATAGATCTTCAGGTCATCCATATAAAATACATGAGTGACCATATGCTCGCGCTGATTAGTGTCGCCACAGAGGTATCCAGGAGAATTTCGTAGTGCGAGGGATAGTGGCAGAAGTGGGAAGCAAAAAATCAAAAGGCTCATGGTATCACCTTGAAAGACGCCCCTCTGCAAGGTGACGTTGTTCGTTTGAGACCATAATTTCTAGATGAGATAGTAAATCTAGTTTTCCAAAGAGGCATCAATCTCTCTATGCATCTCACTATGTGTGGATGTACCTTCAAGCTTTCTAACAGACAGATGATAAGTCTATGAGAGGTTGAATCGAAAGCTTTCCGCTAGTCAATCCAGGCCATTGACAGGACGCGCTGATGGGCTGTAGCGTCTTTACAGACACACCTGTCTACAACTTTTTTCGAGCAACGCTGTTCGTACATCTCTCGCCATACAGTCTAAATTCGTCGAACAATCCTGTTGTTTAGGACCGCTGTGAAGATCTTATACAGTGTGTTGAAACAAGTTACTAGCCTGTAATTCTCTGGGTTGGACAAATTGCCTTTTTTCGGCAGGAGTATATTGCGTCCTAACACCAGCCACTACGGAATGGGCGTCTCCGACTTTAAATATTAGTGAATATGCGGGCCAAATGTTGGTGTATAAAAGTAAACTTCTTCCACCAAAAGTTCTTGATACAATCTGGTCCAGCAGCGGAAAAGTTCTTCGTGCCTCTAAGTGCTTTTTTCACCTCTTCGGCAGTGACGGATGGACATTCCTCCTCAGATTTTATGAGGTTTCCGCAAAACTCCTTGAAGCGGATGATATTGTCAGTATCTTCTTTCAACTCCAGTTTTTTCGGGATTTTGTATACCTCTCTCCAAAAAGTCTCCACCTCCTTGGGCTTGGATGAATTCTTTACAGAAACAGGGAGATCGCTGAAGAGGCGCGATCGGTCAGCGAGAGACTGTTGATTCTCCCTGATCCATCTCTCCCTCTTCTGTATTCTCCTCCTTGCGTCAGATAACAGCCGTATTTTCTCAACAATATGCTGCTTGATTGTCAGCAGCTTGGGCGAACTTTCTAACCCTTTCCGTAATCGGTCTACCGGATGTTATGTAGTCAATCACGCATTGAACACGGGACTCATTCTGTCTTGCCCATCCAATTTTCTTGTTCAGTTGATGCAAGCGTCTTTTGGTCTTTTGATCCATCGTCAGTTTTAGCCTTCGATTTGAATAAGCCAAAGTTCTCGTAGTACCATAAACTGAGCAATTGATGGTCCAGAGGTTGGATTCTTGCGAGATATCTCCACGAAGGGAGGCATCCGTTTCGACCAGATCTTGGGGCTTAAGAGCAACTTGCATGTTGATGTGCAAGAATAAGGCTGATACTCTGAGAGGTCGCCCGGTATCCCAGGGTCACCGTTAAAGACACCTCACCCAGGTGCCATTCAGCTTTCGGCACGGTTCTTACGCCTTCGCTTAGGGGTTATTCCTTCGGGACCATCCCTGGACAATTGTCCGCGACTGCTTATTAATTATTGTAACCATATTCAGCAGAAACCCTTGGTACAGGGACCCTTCGGTTCTATTCCAAAGGAATCGAAACCGAAACTAAAACTAAAACCGAAAATATATATATATATATATATATATATATATATATATATATATATATATATATATAAATTTGTTTTTATCTTTGTATCTTCATATCCATTGTATTAAATAAATACGCTACACTTAAAAAGAAATACTTTGAATAATTTGGTTATATATTCCGTCCTTTACTTCTCAATTTTTTAAAAAAGGTTACGACCTGTATTTGTCTGACAATAAATTTTATATTCTATACACATGTTTTTAAACGCAATGGAATATACTTCAAATCTATAAAATACTAGTCACATTTAATCACACAATTAATTCAGAAATTGTGCAATTAGGGAAAATAATAAAAATAACCTTACATTTGAAGCATTAAATGTACTGTTTGCTAACTTTTGATGTAGGATTGTTAATCAACGTAAAAAGTTAGCCCAAATTAAAAAACGAATCATCTCAATATGTGGCTTCGTTCACGAGATATTTACAGGTGATGCATTTTTAAGACGGAAATTCACTTTGAGCGCGAATGCCTCGCACGTGGAAAGCGCTTTTGGGCTTCCCCCACTCCGCCGTCACATTTGTTTATAAGCAAAAAACGCCTTTTTCTGCTTTCGGCCGTTTTTGACCGACTTTAATCAGGGGAAAATAATATCTGAGTATTGCTTTGGGTACAGCAGATGCTGGGGATTAAAACTCTGCACTTTCAATGCTTTTAAACATTTTTTTTTTCAAAAGTACAGCACCTGAAAAAACAGAAAATCTGTGAACAACAGACAGATTTCCTGCCAAAGTATTTACTGCTTCAACCGGAAAGTTTTCACAAGCTTTCACCTCACAAAAATCCATATTTTCACAGATTTTGAAGGACCTGCATGCATTATTGCCAAAATTAGAAAGTGACCAATTTTTACGATTTTGATTTTTTTCTAAGCAAACAAATTAACCGATCTCGAAGTTCGACTGATCAAATTGCACATCTTTTTTATACCTTTCATTTATAATTAAACTTTTTTCCCGCAGATTAATATCTTGCTCGCAATCTTCAAAAAACATGATTTCACAAACTTTGAACAGCGCGCAGTTTCTTGCGTTTGCGAATTTGCTGTTGAAAACATACTGGCCTTCATCCCAGGTATCAAAAATACACAAATATCACTGTCGCTTCCATTCTGGATTTTTGGCACCAAAACACCCTTTTTCATGCTTCACTGACTGGCCTACAAGGCCTGCCAATGAAATTGGTGTGAAGTAATTCAAATTTGAATTATCGGAATTACAAATCACGGAGAAAAAACCAATTAATTTATAATCATCCATCAATAATTTTGAATTTTTTATTTTAATATAGTAAATTATAATAAATATATAATCGGAAATTTTTTTCATTTGAAATTTATGATATAAATGTATATGGAAGTCTCTACTTAGGTATTATAACAAAAACAATTCTCATAAGAATCCTGTAAATATAAATTTGGAATAAAGTGGGATTCTTTTAAATTTTGAATTTAAAATTTGTAACAAAACCAACACTTATAAAAATTTTGTAAATATAAATTTGGAATAAAGTGGGATTTTTAAAATTTTTCAATTTTAAATTCAGAATAAAAACAATACGTAAACTTGGAAATTTATAACAAAAATATTACAATAATAATATTCTACATAGGTTTTTAAATTTGGAATTAAAAAAAAATATTATTACGTATACAAATTCCAAATAAACTCGGATTTTTTTTAAATTTTGAAAGAACCCCGCACAAAATACCAAGAAAAAACGTTCAGTAGCTTGAGGTTAAACTGCCTGGAATGTATTCTTCAAGGCGTCCGAATAAAAGTTCTTATGTGCACTAGGTCCCAAAAGTCCTTAGGTTTCGAGTTACAGGCACTTGAGGCTCCTAAAATGACGATCTTTATATTATATGTTTTTCAAGTTTCTGAGCGCTATATTGTATATAGTATACCTTCAAGTGCCTGTAACTCGAAACCTAAAGACTTTTGGGATCAAGTGCACATAAGAACTTTTATTCGGGACACCTCAAAGAATACATTCCAGGCAGTTTAACCTCAAACGACTAAAAGTTTTTTTCTAGGTATTTTGTGCGGGATTCTTTATAACAAAAACAAAACATTGATAACAAAAACAATACTTAAATTTTGTATTGGAAGTTTTTAACAAAAACAATACTTGTAAAAATTCTGTATATATAAAGTTTGAATAATCTGGGACTTTTTAAAACTTTGAATTTGAAATTTATAACAAAACCAATACTTTTAAAAATTATCTGTATATAAATTTGGAGTAAAATTGGATTTTTCAAAATTCTGAATTTTAAATTTATAACTAAAACAATATCGGCAAAATAAATAAAAAGATATACGTACATATTTATGAATAAACGTACCTAAACCACTATTGGCTACGGACATGACTTCGAACCGATACCGGATATGACTGCCAGCGCTCGGAGCGACAGAAATAGGAATTTCTCGATAGATGAAAATGTAGATATCATAGCGTGATATCAATAAAAAATATTTTTATAAATATACATACGAAAATAAAATAAGCGTATATTTACTATTTGGAAGGTTTTATTTTGAGAAATAATATTTGAAAAAGGCACACGGTAATTGTAAGTTTTTAAATGCACATTAATTCTTCAAACTGGCGTAAACATAACCTCAATATGATTATTTACATTGACAGCTCATTATGAATATTATAATAAGAACTGGATTTAGTTAAATAAAGCATGGGATTGAGTTTCATAATCAACCTATTAATAAAGAAAAGGCTTTGTTTATAATACATGTTATTAGAGTAGAGGAAATCCGAATAAACGGTATTAGTAAAAGAATTCAGACCAATGTTATTCGTCAGACTTCAGTGAATTCTCCACCTTATTCTGTTAAATTAGAGGTATATATCTGTAAATATTCAAAAATTCATGGAATACTTATTGTGTAAACAATTATAATATTATTTTAATAGAAACGTTAGGAAGAGGCTCAGTAGGGGTGTGTTAGGTGTGTCAAACCCATATGTTCGATACATGAAATTCTTTGTTGGATAATTCTCTAGAAGCCTCCATACTTTCCCGTCACATTTTTTTAAACCCTAAAAAATTATTTCAAAAACTGAAAAAAGTGATTTTTCCCCATGCATTTTACATGGGAAACTTCAAGTCGAAACCGGCAGCAGTTAAAATCGAAAAAATGAAAAAACAAAAATTAAGGATTTTCTTTTTTCGGATTTGGAACAAAATGGGGGGGATCGTTGCCCTCTAAGAAAAAAAGTTTTTTTGAGCCACCCTAATATACATACATAATTACATATATATGCGAGTGTCCCACCTGCTCAGGAACCTGTACAGGATCCTTCATAGATACTTCTTGCAAATGTGTCCCACTTGTGCAGGAACCTGTACAGGATCCTCCCTAGGGAATTCCTCGCAGCAACATCCACTATAATACAGGAACCTGTACAGGTTCTTGTACAGGAACGTACGCAAGTTCCCTCGCAGGTTCCGCGGCAGGAACCGGTGTACCAGGAACCTACGTACCTTCCTGTACAAGAATTTTCAACTGAGTTCTTATTTATTAGTGAGATTATTCTTATATTTGCAAATTATAGAAAGTTCATATATTCACATGATACTTTTTTATATTCTTTATAGTTGTATATAACACAGATCAAAAACAAAAATAGATTTATTATTATAATTTTTACTTTAGATAAAAATCGCATGTGAACATTACATACTCATCTAACGGGAATCGCCGCATACCACCAAAAGAGGCGCTACGGTGCTTCCGCGGCCATAGCGAATTGACATGGACGTCGAAAACATCTTTGTTGTACACATCTGTTTTGTACTTAGAAGTACGAATTTTATAGTCCGATAAACATGAGTGACATCTTACTGTCATGCTTTTTACACACATACTCATTGACTGTAATTTTTTTCCTCTTATTTAATTCCCAAATATGCTCTTTCCACTCGATCTTTCGGTTTGTCGGAAGCCAGCCCTTTTCACGAAATATTTCAAACGCCATGTCTCACGCGTTTCAAATACTACAGGTGACTACTACGAAAGTCAAGATGCTGTATATATTTTGTAACATTGCCACGTTTCGTCATATTTTTACAATGTACAAAATAATTCATAATATTATGTTTTCGAAAAAAAAGAAAAACTACTATTATTAAGAAGCATTATCTATATCACTACAACAATTTACGTGTCAAATGGTTTTGATAGGAGTGTTTTATAATAATATGTTTTTAACAGTTCGGGGTTGGTACGACTGCATTTTCTTATTTTGTTTTTTAAATTCTTCAGTCATTGTACATTTCCTTTTTTGAATTTTTGCTCATATTTGACTCCCATTAAATTAAAGAATTTTTTTATAAGACTTACGTATTTTATATCAGTCTATTTATGTACTTTACCACAAACGCTCACATGATTCAAAAGTTGCGCATGTTCCTCCTTAAAAAAACATACTTATGGGGGTGATATTTAAAATCTAATTATTCATTTGTATTTTATAGCTAATTATGAAGAGAAATGTTCAGTTTAAGTTGATTGATTTACTGTTGACGATTCTGAATAAAAGGCGATTATCTTCGTAATATAGCATAAACAGATTTAGAAATAATAAAAGTAGTGTATAATTTTTATTCTCCTGTGATAAAATGGCAAATAACATGTGTGATAAATTTTAAAACTATTTCAGCCATAAAAATGTTTAGAAATAATAAAATGAGTATCTAATTTTAATGTTCCCGTGTTGAAATGTTTGAAAAAATGTATAGTAAATTATCATAAATGATAATAAACAGTTGTAAAAATGTGTTTTGTAATTAAGAAATAAATAACTTGCGAAGCACAGATTTTCCTATTTTTAGTTATTTGCTAATACTCTGAAAACAAAGAAATGTCGAAAAATATAAAGCAGTCGATTTTCTATTAATTTGGCGAAAGGGTAGGTTTTTCTAATGTTTAATTATTGAAAAGACGAGTCCTTCATAGAGGAGTACAGGCGAGAATTCTAACATTGAGAAACGCTTGAATCTGCTAACGATGCAATCGTAGACGGCGTCGCGTGCTTTCTTACAAACTGGATATTTCAGCAAATTTTTATTGAATCAATCCAAACAATTTTAGAAACCTTCCTTCAATAGTTAGGAAGAAATGTTTCACTGGAAGTTGTTTCAACTTTAAAGTTCACTCGATACTTTTCTTCGCTGAAACTAAAAAAACGAGCCTACCATATGGTCTCAATTTGCAATTCATTATTATCAAACAACTGGCAGTTTAAAATTTTTTCTTTACATTGTAGACATCGCTAGGGTATAATGCGTGTGTATACCAAATTTCAAACAGTTTTAATAATAAAGACGATTTAAGTTCTAAAAAAAAATTGAATTTGGGAAACATTTTTTTCCCTTTTTCAATTTAATTATTAAATATATACATTGTAAAGAAAAACTTTCAATTCAACAAGGTTCCGTCTTATCATTCTCTACAAGCAAATATTTTTACAATGTAATTTTCTGAACTAAAAATCGAGCGCTCGTATCCTTATTGCAACCATAGCTTTAATTTTGTAGAAATTTCAGTGTCCGCATTTTTAAGTCTGTGAATTCGAAATTCTTTACGTTTACACGCTATACAAAATTTTTATTGTTTCAATTCGTAATCTTAGTATTAGTCTGAAAAATGTCAAGAAACAAGGTTTTTTCTTCCTCCTTAATTTAACTAAACTCTTATTCTTTATAGATCTGGTGTCAATGACGTCAATATGATTGAATTTTAAGTACAAAATTGTTTTATTTTACAGGTGGACCTTCTGAAATCGGAAACAAAAAACGAGATAGATGGAAAGGAAAAACAGATAAAAATGCTACAACAAACTTTAAAAGGGATGCAGGAGCAATTACTTCAATCGAGAAAGCAGCAATCACAGGATGATCAAAAAATCAAAGATCTGACTTTAAGATTAAACGCTACGAGGAAGGAAGAACCCCCTGAAAGCGAAATAATAACTCTAGACAAGGACGATGATGTAAGCGAAGAGCCAAGAACTCCTAAACATCTTACCTCGTCCTCTGGATCTATTCAAATTACCCAAAAAGATGCTAAGCTTATAGGTAATTTGTCATTTATTTCCACTAGGAATCTCTGAAGTTACAGAATTATAATATCTTCCCAGACCTTGAACTCACGCCACTATTTACACTTTTTGACACTTTTTTTTAACGATGCAACTAGTTTGCTATTACTTTCTCGCATTGCCAATCTAAGAATTAGCGATGATGTTATTATAACCTGAATGAAATGAGGTTCTCATTGGCCATGTTTTCTGTTTTTAGTGACTTATTTTAGACGAATCCATAAATAGCCTCTACTCATCGGCTTTATAAATGCCTGACTTTGATTCATTCATCAATCCATTGATGTCATGACAAAATACCACTCAAGGGTCCTTTGTTTCTGAAAAGTACTTTCTGAAATTTTTCTCTCTATACAGGGTGTCACAGACTCAAGTGTCCGGACTTATATAGCCATATAAAAATAAAAAAAAAATAGAAAATTCCTTTTCCAAAATCAGTTGAAGTTTTACTTTTTTAGTTATAAAACATTTAAGCTGGACCAATCAGGAGCGCTGTATAAATAGCCGTGTGTGCGTGAACGGGCTTCCAACGTAGTGTTCTCCTGTCGCTAACCCCACCTATGCGCTCGCTTCGATAACACTGCATTGAAATCTCGTTCACGAACACACGGCTGTTTATACGGCGCTCCTGATTGGTCCAGCTTGAATGTTTTATTACTAAAAAACTAAAACTTCAACTGATTTTTGGAAAATGAATTTTCTGTTTATTTTTTAAATTTTTATATGGCTGTATAAGTCCGGACACTTGAGTCTGGGACACCCTGCATAATACATCGCATTCATGCCTCACGACAACAAATTTTTACTGTTTAGTACTGATACACTGTATTCTGCACCGTCCTTGGGCAATCCTAAGTCTCTTACAAGATCGTTCAATTCTTCTTGCGTAACATTTTTGGGAACTATCTTACTTTCATTGTATGGAATGAAATCGTCATCAGGAGAGCTTATTTCTTCCACTTCGGAACCATCGGTAATGTTCAGATCCTCTGTTGAACAGATTTAACTTGCTATTTCATCTTCTATGCTATCTTTGATCGGGAAAGAACTTCGGTTCGTGTCTCGAGCGATTTAGTGGGTCTCGTTACTGTTGCAACATCAATATATGAAATGCTTTTCTTTCCCTTCTTAGTAACCCCTACCCAGTTATTCGTACAAAAATAGCAATCATTTTCCGTTAGTGGGTTTTCCCAAAAAGTAGGTTTCGTGAATTTCAGGGGTTTAATATCTTAACTGATATCCGAACGACTCAGCATTATATGTCAACTAGAAAATGATTTGTGTTGAACCCATTTCTCATTTTCATCCATAACATGGAGATCAAAACATTCTTTATATATTTTACGAATTTTTTAGAAATGAGTTTACGATCGCTCGAAACCTATTATTTACTACAAATATAGCAGAATATATCAGGGTTATTATCGCAAGAATGTTTAGAAGTGGAAGCTCGAACATTAGTTAGAAATCATACCTCCCCAGGCCTAAGTATGATGGCTTTACGACTCTGATGAGGTAAATGTCAACTCGTCGTTATTTCAACAGCAAACTATTGATTCGGATTCAGTGACCTCAAAAATGAGAGAGCACCTTTTTTGCCAATGGTTTCAGTACCCCGGCTTGAATTCCAACGCAAAAATGAGTTATTTAAGTGTTTTTGAGATATTTTTTGAGGTTAGAAACCAACGGTGATCTGATGGGGCTAAGCGGACAACAGGCTCCGATACAGTGACCTCAAAAATATGAAGATACACTTCTCTGGAGGTTTCTTTCACCAAATCGATGTTTAGCACACGAGGGTTTCGCCTGCCTGTCGCTGTGATTTTATCGTGCCCTGTGTCCACCCATCTCTCTGTCGTGAGACGTGGCCATAGGTGTGTGATTTACCGCGGTTTTACTGGGAGCCGGTGTCATTTTTGGATGGCTGTTGCTTCCAGTGGGACCCCGCGGTGGTTGCTTAACTATATATATATATATATCGTATTGTATTGTATTGTATGGATATTCTATGGATGGATGGATGGATGGATGGATGGATGGATGGATGGATGGATG
>CAKNXH010057019.1:0-21904 GCA_932178445.1 Andricus quercusramuli
TGACAAAGCCACCGAACGCGTTCACGGGTTGCGGTGAGAGGGTCACTGTACCAAGGGTTTCTGCTGGAAATGGTTACAATAATTAATAAGCAGTCGCGGAAAATTGTCCAGGGATGGTCCCGAAGGAATAACCCCTAAGAGAAGGCGTAAGAACCGTGCCGAAAGTTGAATGGCACCTGGGTGAGGTGTCTCAAACGGTGATTTTAGGACACTGGGCGACCTTTCAGAGTATACAGCCTTATCCTTGCATGCGGGGCTGTACAAAAATAGACGAACTGTTTTCCCTAACTGCTCGTGGAAACAACAATGACAACATATCTGGAGTCGGAAGAGCCTATTTCGAAGTGGTTGGCGAAAGGGCGCACAGTGCTGCTGCCGAAGATGGACAGAACCTGTGTGGCGAGAGATTTATGAACAACGCGGCTCAAAGAAATGCGTAGCAGGATGTCGGGAGAACATGCTCATCGATAGATGTGGTTTTAAAGACGCAGCATCCTATCAACAATGCCTATCGATGGCCTGGATTGATTACCGAAAAGCTTCCGATTCAACCTCCCATAGACTTATCATCTGTCTGTGCGAAAGCTTAAAGGTTCATCCACACATCGTGAAGTGCATAGAGAGATTAATACCGCTTTGGAAAGCCCGATTTACTATCTCATCTAGAAAACATTGTGTGATCACTAACAATATCATCATTCGAAGAGGCGTGTTTCAGGGCGACATCATGAGCCCTGTCCTCTCTTGCCTTACATTATTGCCACTATCTCTCGCACTTCGCCTTTCCAAAGGGTACCTCTGCGGAAGACCTGGAGATCGGAAGCATGAGGTCACTTATGTGTTTTACATGTATGATCTCAAGATCTATGCTAAAAATAAAGAGAAACTACATTTAGTTTTAGACATTTTCAAAAGTAAGCTCAAGAGATTGGAATGGCGTTCAGGTTAGAGAAATGCGCCAAGGTTTATTTGAAGAAACGAAAACTTGATGGCATCCCCAAAGACCCCCAGCTCTTCGAATGAAGCCCTATACGAAACGTTGACGCTGGAGATACCTATGCAGACCTTGGCGTGCCACAGAGCCGCATTCAGGACGTTACATCTATGAAGGACACTCTCCGATGCCGATACAAAAGTCTCATCCGACGGATATGGTCTTAAGAACTGTCGGCAAAGAAAAAAGTATCTTCGTTGAACATTCTTGCCGTTGCAGTAGTACTCTATTCATTTCGAGTGGTTCAATGGACGAAGGACGAGCTCAGATGCCTTGATATCGGGACTGCGCGTGAACAAAAGCATGCACCTTCAGTCTTTTGTACCATCTCAAGTACTCACTCCTGAAGGCCTGGATTAAGAAAGCACAGCAGAAAGAGTTCCGCAAACAGCTCCTCGACAAGAGGATGCACGGCATCTTCCACAGAAATGTTGAGGATCAGTCAATGTCGTATGTGCTAACGTTTTCTTTCCTTAAATCACCCGGATTGAAGTCGGGCAAGAAGAGTTTCATTTAAGCATGTCAAGACGGTGTCATTTCCACTTTGAAATACCGTCGCCACATTTCGAGCCAAGATAATCCCTATGATAGCTGCAGAGCGTGTTATGCACACCCCGCGCATCTACGACACATATTATCTAGTTATTCAACTCATGCGGGAACGACCTGCATCCAAAGGCACAATTCGGCACTGAGAGTGCTTTCTTACCATTCCTGCCACTCTTACGGCATTAGCCCAAATACCTCTCCGCTAAACGCTCCTAGGGAAATAGAGTCAATTGTCGAAAATCTTAAGCGCCGCATCTACTGAACTTCATATTCTGGACAATTGTTTCTGTTGCGCACTCGGGGCCAGGCATAGTTCTTTTCGACTTCAAGAAAAAAACCATGTTCCTTATCGAATTTTCGGCATCAGCTGACAAAAACGTCATAGCGAAGGAGAAAGAAAAGGAAGAGAGGTATAAAAATCTTATAAGGGAGTTTCGACGGTTATACCCGGAATATTCTGTTGAGCTAATCGTTTCAATCGTCGGCGCTCTTGTAGGTGCCAAGATTTCACTGGTTAATAGCCTGAAAAGCATCCCTGTGTGTGCAAAAAATGCTGTGGCACTTGCGGGAAAGATGCAGAAGGCGGTCATCCTTGGGTCGCTCCGTCTCCTCAGGGTGCACGAGACTTTTGCCGAATCATCAGATTGAATTCGTCGAAGTTTTTAACCACCCATCTCACGGTCGTGAGACGTGGTTACAGCTGAAATTTTACCGCAATTTCGCTGGGAGAGGGTGCAATTTTTCAAATTAGCACCCGCTCCCGGCGAAATGCTGCGGGTGACCTTATGAGAACCTTTTAACTTTATATATTCAGCATGAGAGTAGATTGTATAGAGTATAGACTATAGTAAGAACGTTGTAACCCGTAGCGTATATGTACTGTGCAGCCATAGACTATAAAGCATAGAAGCACTTGAAGGTTGGAGGACATAGCTATAGATATACTGAAAACTTTGTAATCCGTATAGTATATCTATTTGTCGTAGCCCAGTAGCCGACCCAGTTGGTTAGCCGACTCGCTGGCTAGTTGGCTAATGAACGCTGAGTAGCCGACTGTATACCTGCACCTGCTCACGTTGGCCGCTCTTCGCATGACCAGCGGCTAGTCGTCTATTGAACTAGAGCGTTTCAGCCCAGTAGGCGACTATGCGAACGATTCATCACATATTTTAAGAATTGAGATTCATCATTTTTTTGCCATGCAATAACTTGTGTAAAAAATAATAAAAAGAGTTCTCACTAGAAATTTCAACACATTCATAATTTAATTTATATAGTATTGGGACATGAAGTTTGTTAGTAAGAAAATCTTAAATAAAAATTATCCGATTCTTAAAATGGGCAAGGAAAAGTAGACAAGAATATTGCGTCTTTTCTCCGTGTTTTTTTATTCAAAATCTGATAAAATTGTCAAATTTATAGCGACAATTTGGTATAGTTCAAAATCGAACTTTAATTCTATTTTTGAGATGACGAAGTTTGATTTCCTACATTAAACATTAATAATAATATAATTGATTCAATAAATATTGATTTGAGTTGATGTTTAATAATATTCTAATAATATATGATATAACATTAATATAATAAATAATTGACTTATTATTTGTATTATTATTGATGTGAGTTGATTTTTATCAATATTTTAATATTATAATTACGTAATAATCGTATATAATCTTATAACAATGCATAATATAATAAAATATAATAACATGATACAATTATCGTACAAGTTGCCCTCAAGTAGTCATAAGAGTTCAGGACAATTTTGAGTTAGATTTACCCTAAAGTCGATATAAAATTTGAACTTTGAAAAAAGATTCTTATTAAGAATTTATTTTTTATAACTTTTTATTTAACTATTCTATTTTTAGTTGAAAACTTATCCATTTTTGGTGGAAATTTGTTGAAAATCCGTCTTTTCTGGTGAAAAAAAGTATTCTCGCTAGTTGAAATTCCATCTTTTGGTTAAAAATTAATTTCTTTGGTTGATAATTTAACAATTCTGTTCAAAATTCGTTTGCTTTTTTGTTCAAAATTTGTTTTACTGACTGAAAATTATCCTAATTTATTTTGATAAAAAATTTATCTTTTTAGTTTGAAATCCATCTTTTTGGTTGAAAATTATTTTTTTTTAAGTTGAAGATTGATAATCTTAGATGGAAATTAAATTCAGCTAATCCATTTTTGGGGGGAATTTTACCTGTTTTGATTAAAAAATAATCTTTGTCATTAAAAAATCATCTGTTTAATAGAAAATCCTATTTGGTCGGAATTTCATATACTTTTTTTTAAATTCATCACTGTGATTAAAAATTAATTTTTTTGGATGAAAATTCGTTTCTTTTTAGTTGGAAATTAATTTCTGTGACTGAAGATATAACTATTTTTTGTTTGTGAATTTATCTTTTTTTTTGTTTAAAATTGAATTATTTTGTTCAGAATTAATTTCTTTGGTTGAAATTGGATTGTCTTAACTGAAAATTTTATTTTTCCAATTTTGATCAAAACATCAGTTTTTATAAAAAAAAATATTATTTTGAAAATTTGTTTTTTTTTGTTATTTGAAAATTTATTATTCTGACATTTAAACTATTCTTATTTTGATTGGAAATCGATTTTTAGATGAAAATTGACTTACATTGTTGAAAATGATTCTTTTTTTTTTTTGTAGAAAATTAATTTTGGGGTTGAAGTTTCAACTAACTTTTTGGTTAAAATTCACATTTTAGTTGAAAATTCATTTCTTTGTTCAAAAATTTATTGGTTTGACTTGAAAATATAACTAAAAACTGTTACAAATATATTCATCATCTACATTTATTTTGCATAAGATTATTAATCCAATTTTTTTAAATGCTGTAATTTTATAATAAATTAGGATATTAGGATATTCATCATTTCTTCTCTAGTTCTGGTGAGAATTTATCACTGTTTCAAAATCGAGAGAAAAATGTTGAAAATATTAAAAATTACTAAATGGCAGCGACTTTTCTGGAAATAAATAAATTCTCGTTTCCTTCAAAAAATCGAAAAGTGGTGAATTAAATATTAAATATTAAAAACATTAGAAATTAAATATTCTAAAGGATGAAATTCGTTCCTATCTTGCGTATTTTTCAAAGAAAATTAGAAGTAGTAAAAAAACTAGCTACAAGAACTAGTATTTCTTCAAACAAATAATCCTATTCAATTACTCAATCACAATTTAATTAATTTTCAATCAATTGAATTATTTAATTAATCAATAATGTCAACAATATCAACTTTTAAAGAAAATAATTTTATTCTATCTTTCTTTTTTCAAAGTTCAAATTTTATATCGGCTTTAGGGTAAATCTAACTCAAAATTATCCTGAACTTTTATGACTACTTGAGGGCAACTTGTATGATAATTGTATTATATTATTATATTTTATTATATTATGCATTAGTATAAGATTATATACGATTATTACGTAATTATAATATTAAAATATTGATAAATATCAACTCACATCAATAATAATACAAATCCTTGCAAGAGGCAAGGAAGGAACACGTTAAAGGTAGAGGAATGGGCGGCATGGTATCAGGGGTGAGAAAAGAATGGGCAGTAAAAGGTAAAATAGAGCAGGACAGAGAAGAAAAGGAGGGAACAATGGTAAGAAGGATTATAATAGGGAAAGTCAAAATAGCGGTGGTTTGTGTATATAGAAGAAGAGGGGAAGAGGAAGGTTGGAGAGTAATAAGGAGGTGGATGGAGGAAAAGAAGGAAGAATTGGTTTTGATAGGAGGTGACTTAAATGCCTGGACTGGCGAGCAAGGGGGAGGGATTTGGGATGAAGAAAAGGAGGCATATATGAGGAGCTCCAAACATAGGGAGATAGACCGGGAGGGGAGGAAGTTACTAGACATAATAGGAGAAACCGGATGGTTTATATGTAATGGCAACATGAAAGGAGATGAGAAAGGAGAGATTACATTTATAGGTAAGGGAGAAACAATCATAGACTACATCTTGGCAGAAGAAAGAATGAGTAATATGATATGCAGTATGAATGTAGGGAATGAGATAGGGTCAGAACACTTCCCAGTAATAGCTACACTGAAAGGTGGCGTCCATAAGCGTGGCAGAGGGAGAAAGGAAAGAGGGGGGGAAAGGGACACGAAAATGGGAGTCTGGGGGGTAGATAAATTAAAAGTGTTTGAACAGAAGATGGAAAAGGAGAATATTAGATATGAAAAGGAGGAGGGGGTAGACTCGTTAATTAAAAGGTTGAAAGGGTCGATTGAGAAGGTGAAGAATGAGATAGGTACAAAAGAAGGAAGAGAAGAGGGAAAGAGAGGATGGTGGGACGAGGAATGCAGGGAGAGTAAGGAGAGAATGAAAGAGTCTGTAAAAAAGTGGAGGAAAGGAGAAATAGAGAAGGCGGAGTACAACAGGAGAAAAAGAGAACATGAGAAGATGCTGGAAGGGAAAAAGCAAAGGGGAAAGGAGAAATACAAGGAAGAAGTAGAAAAAGCAATCAAAGAAGGTAGGGTCTGGGATGTGATAAACAGGGAAAGAGGAGGAAGGAAGGGCGTGAATGAAGAAATAGAAATGGAGGAATGGACGGATTATTTTAAGGGTCTGTTAGGGGGAGAACAAAATAAGATCAAAGGGGAAAATAGAAAGACAGTCCAGGGAGAAACGGAGGAAGCGAACGAAATAACAAGAGAAGAAGTAAATGAGGCGATAGATAGACTGAAAAGAAACAAGGCCACAGGAGAAGATGGTATGGAGAACGAAGCGATAAAGTATGGAGGAGAAGGGATTAGGGAAGTGATGTGGAGGATATGCAACAAGGTCTGGAAAGGAGAAGGGTGGCCGGAGGAGTGGATGACAGGGCTGGTAGTACCGCTTGTTAAGAAAGGGGAGGGTAAGAAGGTAGAAGAGTACAGAGGGATCACTCTCATGCAAGGGGGCTATAAAATATACACAGAAATTCTAAGAAAAAGGTTAGAGAATCAGATAGAAGAGAAGCAAAGTATCCCACACAACCAGACGGGATTTAGAAAAGGGATGGGGACAATAGACAACATTTACGTACTCAACTACTTGGTTAACAGAAACTTAGGGAGAAAAAGAGGGAAATTAGTCGCTTTGTTTGTAGATTTCAAAGCAGCTTTTGACTCAGTGAATAGAAAAGTGCTATGGCAGGCAATGAAAGAGAGGGGAATAGAAGAAGGGCTGGTGGAGAGGATAAAGGAAATTTTTACTGAAACCAGGATTAGGGTGAAGATACGCGGGGAAAAAGGGGAGGTTTTCTGGACAGGAAGAGGTCTAAGGCAAGGGTGCCCGTTGAGTCCACTACTTTTTAATTTGCTGCTGGCAGACCTAGAGGAGAAGCTAAAGGAGAAAGGGAAAGGGGGGACGATCCTGGGTAATAGCAAACTATACTCCCTAGCATACGCGGACGACGTAGTTCTAATAGCAGACGATGAGAAGGGGATGAACCTAATGATAAGAATTTTCGAAGAATACGTGGGAACAAAAGAACTGACGGTGAACGTAGGGAAGACCAAGGTGATGTGCTTCAGAAATAAAAAGACCAAAATAGGTTACGTTTGGAAGATGAACGGACAAACAGTGGAAATTGTGGAGGAGTTCTGTTACCTAGGTTTTTGGTTTGAGTCAGGAGGGGGAAACGATTTGCAGGTGAGGAAAAGAATCGAAAGTGCGAGTAAAGTAATGGGCCAAGTATGGGGTATAGGAAAGAGAAGGTTCAAGGACGATTGGAGAATGAGGGTTTGGTTGTTTGATGCGTTGGTTTGGGCGGTGTTGTGTTATGGAGTGGAGGTTTGGGGATGGAAGGAACATAGGAAAGTGGAAAGCATACATGAGAGATTTCTGAGATGGGTAATGGGGGTCAGTTGGAGTTGTCCAGGATACATGATAAGGGAAGAACTAGGAAGGGAAAAAATGGTAACTAGACAAATTAAGAGAGCCTGGAGGTTTGAAGAGAAGCTGAAAAGGGGTGAGGGGAGCAGAATAGCACAAGTATGCTTGGACGAAGTTCGGAACAAGGAGACGAGAGGCAATTTGGGAAATTCAAAATGGGAGGAAGAAAGGAAAAAAATGAGGAGTGTTTGTGATATACAGGAAGGGGTTGTGGATTGGCAGAACATTGAATTAGAACTATTAGTAAGACAAGGAGAAGAGAGATGGAGAAAGATTATGGATTCGAAGTACAATAGATGGTATATGATGGTCAAAGGGGTGACGGAACCAGAATATTTGCAAAAGATGAAAAAGGAAGAGAAATGGAATAGGGTGATACGGTTTAGAATGGGAGAAGGAGTGAGAGCTTGTAGATATTGGATGGATGAAGAGGACAATCTATGCAGAGTATGTGGGTACGAAGTGGAGTCATGGGCACATGTGTTAGAGAGGTGTACAGGAGAGGAAGATGGACAGTTGAGTGTGGATGAATGTGTGAGATGGATCTTGGATGGTAATGGGCAGGGAGTGATGTGGATGAAAAAACTGGAAGAAATAAGAGAAAGCAAGAGATCAGGGCAGAGCCAAACGGGTAATCCTGTTTAAAGGAAGCTAACGAGAACAAATTTTTAATTTTCAAATCAGTCTAAATGAACTTGATGGTAAGAGAAAACGGAAGCCCGGGAAGATCGCTTATTGTCTGTAGTCTAAGAGTAGTAATAATATGATTGTCATTATGTAAGGCGTTGGATTAGAAAATAAGTAGCGGTTAAGGTAGACTAAGGATGAAATGTAAATATATGTACAGGGAGCGGAGGCCCTCGAACCCGTAAAAGGGAGAGTTCAAATATACATACATACATACATACATATATCGGCTTTAGGGTAAATCTAACTCAAAATTATCCTGAACTTTTATGACTACTTGAGGGCAACTTGTATGATAATTGTATTATATTATTATATTTTATTATATTATGCATTAGTATAAGATTATATACGATTATTACGTAATTATAATATTAAAATATTGATAAATATCAACTCACATCAATAATAATACAAATAATAAGTCAATTATTTATTATATTAATATTATATCATATATTATTAGAATATTATTAAACATCAACTCAAATCAATATTCATTGAATCAGTTATATTATTATTAATGTTTAATGTAGGAAATCAAACTTCGTCTTCACAAAAATAGAATTAAAGTTCGATTTTGAACTATACCAAATCGTCGGTATAAATTTAACAATTTTATCAGGTCTTGAATAAAAAAACACTGAAAAAAGACGCAATATTCTTTTCTACTTTTCCTTGCCCATTGTAAGAATCGGATAATTTTTATTTAAGATTTTCTTACTAACAAACTTCATGTCCCAACACTATATAAATTAAATTATGAATGGGTTGAAATTTCTAGTGAGAACTCTTTTCATTATTTTTTACACAAATTATTGCATGGCAAAAAAATGATGAATCTCAATTCTTCAAATATGTGATGAATCGTTCGCATAGTCGCCTACTGGGCTGAAACGCTCTAGTTCAATAGACGACTGGCCGCTGGTCATGCGAAGAGCGGCCAACGTGAGCAGGTGCAGGTATACAGTCGGCTACTCAGCGTTCATTAGCCGACTAGTCAGCGAGTCGGCTAACCAACTGGGTCGGCTACTGGGCTACGACATATATAAACTCATGACGTATGCGTATGCAACGACGTCCCAGCATGCAGGGACGTTGCCATAGACCCCATAAAACCCCAAAGGATCAGCAAGGGTTCTGCAAGATTAAGTTCACTCCTTCTCTATTTTCTGCGGTTTTCTCCGATTCGACTGTCCAGTATCTAGTGTCTCAAGCTGGTATTTCTCGCGTGTGAATGTGTGTGCCCTTGTGACAGTGTTGTGTACTGAGAAAACCGTATCTGCGATTTCCCATCTTTGCAATACTTCGAACCAATTCCATCATGAATTTAACCCACAATTGTTTATCATGAACATTTGGAATTCTTCATAACCGATTAAGGATCTACCTAATTTTGAACATTTGATTCACACCGAAATGCCCAGCCCCTTCTTCCACACTACTACTTGGAGATCTCAAAGACCATCTAGATTTCATTTAATTCTTCATTCGAAACAATAACCGGTAAGTCCTTATTCTAATAACTCTAATTTTATTCATCTAACTCCGTTGGGCCATAATATATGACTCTCCTTCATTTTAAAGGTGCTGTACAAGCATTAAAAAAAGCCTACACGTCTTCCTTCAACTTCTTATGTTAAACTCTGGTAATCAATAAGTTTTAGTTCTCAATTTCTATAATAAATTGTTGAAACTCATTAATAACTTGTTTATTGTCTACTCTTTCCCCCATCCCTGTGCGAGATCTTCGATCTCAACTAAAACGAGAAACTTAATTAAAAAGACGAGTATTTTGCGTTTTCTATAACGTAACATACGAAAAATCTATGTGAAATATTAAAACTTCTGCAAAATCTTTTGAAATCAATTGAAATTTTTGGATAATAATTAATATCTTGCGGTTGGGCGACGTCGAAATAGAAGAAAATAATTGTTTAATGGCAGTTTTGAAAAATTCGTAAATGCTATCTTTGTTTCCTAATCTGAATAACATGCCTAATTTTCACAATTTTTTCATATTTTTCCTTCGAGTTTATGTAGGAATGTCAGGATAGAAAAACTTCGTCATACTTAAAATGTACTATCAAAAAATTTGAGAAGATCACATCATTAAAAATGACGAGTTCTTGAATTATTTAAATTAAGTCGTCATTCTTAACAATCTAATGTTTTTGGTTTTATTTTGAATCAGTCAAACCCTAAGATATACACGTTATAAGGGACCCGAAAAAAAACCTGTTCAGTGCTAAGGCATTCTCGATTTATACAATTGTGTACATACGTGAATATATAATCGATTGTTTGCTGATCATATGAGTTTCTATGAGTCTTATTACTGACTTATTCATTATTTATGACTTAATATACATTCAATTTTCATAGAATATAAAAAATATGTGATAGACAAGGGCATTTTCGATTTTAAAACACAAAAACACTAGATACAAACAAATAGAGTGAAGTTGATCTCTCAAAAAATCTTAACATAATCGTGTTTGATATCAAATTAATCAGTAATCGACAAAAAAGTATAATGTGGAATCAGATTTCGACTTTACCTATTCACTGAAGAACGCTAATTAGAATGAGCACGTCGGAGTGGCAAAAGAACGCTCCCACGAGCTGTCCGCTCCACGAGCACACATCTGTCGCATTCCTCGGAAAAACCGAGGCGCGAACGAGGAAGGACGAGACGGGACAAGGCAGAATGTGACGAGACAAACCGAGGAATAGGCTGGGGAAAACGAAATGGAACCGGGGAATGGACGAGGCGAAAGCGAGCCAGGCTCAGTATTTCTCGTCTCGGACGGCAGCACTAACAGCGTTGCAATGGCAAATCACATAACGATGCCGCCAGCCGTGGAAAGGTGGAGAACTGAGAGAGAATGGGAACTTATATGTGTATATATCTGTATATGGGTGCACATATAATTCAACAATTTGTTTATGCAATTTTTAACAATCTGTGTTATTGGATGTTCTAGCTAAGATGTTTAACAGCGTTGATCATGAGAATACACATTTCAAATCAGCTATTTCTGTGCAAACACATACTAGAGTCAAGGTATATTTATTCAGCACAATATTAAAAATATTTTTTTCATGTTTTTAATTTCGTAATAGATTCAAACGGCTGGAGATTACTGACCTGGTATTTTCGCTTACATTTTACACACCCCAAAATTTCAAAACGAATTGCTGCACTGGTTAATTGGATGATTGAAAATACCTATATTAATTGAAAAATCTAAACTCACTTAGTCTTTAGGTTGTCACCAGGTTTAACTCAATTATAAACTTTGCCTTTTTGGAGCCGTCTGAATGTGTGTGAGAAACGCCACTTTTTACACATCTGCACCTTTAAATTATTATTAACTGTAAATTGTAAAATGTACTCCAACTATATTCAAAAATAGATTATATATATTCAAAATATTCGAAATATATTCAAAAACCGATTTTTTTTAAAATACACCAGCAGCACGTTTCAGACGAAAGTCAAGAGACTAACCTAATACTACTTTATCATTATTATATTATAGTAAACATTACTAAAATCGAAAAAAGAAATGATTTTATATTTATGATTCAGGACTTCTTCATCTCGTTGCAAAAAAAAAAAAATACTCACTTACCGCTCTTAAATGTATTGAAAAATGAATCCAGTGCCAGTTGTCCAGTTGGCAACGCTGCGCTGAACGCTCCACTCAAAGCAAGTAACTCTTGACATGACATAGCTTCCCTTCGCTTTATTACCGTCTATAGAACAGAAATCAAAAAGTTAGAAAATTAAACTAAATTATTGTCAAGAGGCTATTCAAAGTTCCCTGCCGCGCTCAACTTTTTATAACATAACAAATGCAAGGTTTCAGCCGATTTGTATTAACATGCGTATGGCGTTTTTTTTCGCTGATGGGGAATCTGATGTCAAAAATGAAGAGTCCAAATTGGGCGTCTAATATGACAATCACTGATTTTTCATAGATTTGCCGGCTACTTGCTACGACGGCCGAAACTGTACTTTTTCTATAGATTTTCATAACACATAAATGGTACAGATATCCTTCTTGGGTAGCTGATGCCGCATATGTGACGTGCGCCGAAGAAAGGGGGCTTACTCTGGAAAAATCGAAATCAAGGTTTTTACACCTTTCGATAGTTTTTGAGTTGCTCTTTTTAATGAAACCATTGAAAAAATTTCCCAACGTTATTATTGCTAATAATTGTGTTGATAGGTACCCGAGAAATCGTGCTTTCACTCGAGAGCTCGAGATCCCGTGAAACACCTCCCACAACTCACCACTACATCTCCGCGTCTCATCTATACCCCGTCCGTGAGCAGCGCCGCTATATGCATGAGAATGTAGTGGCCAGCGGAGAGGAAAGATGTCGTGGTCTTCCCTCTCTTCTAAAAGTCGCATCTATCGGGTCGACTTCGAACGCTCGTCCTGAAAAATCTCGCTTTCCAGAGTAAGCCCCCTTTCTTCGGCGCACGTCACATATGATGTCAAAAATCAATCTTTCAGAACAGTGGAGCCAATATGGCGACCAAAATTAAATTTTTCACAGATGTGCTTAATACTTTGCACAAATTGGATTTTCGATTCTTTTTCCCTTAACATCTTAAGATTGTTTTGGAAATAGACAATTTATTAAAATATTTCCTCTATCATTCAATATTACTCTACAGGGTGTCCATCTACCTATGCACTTCTCGGTAATGTGTGATAGAGCACAAAAAAAGAACCAGGAATGTCCTCTGGAAAAATTTGACCTGGGCTTAAGAAAATGTGAGGGCATGAGCTTTCCGTTTCGAAGAGACAATCGAGGAGCAACGACGTGAAATTTTCGCCGGAGCTGGAGTGAACTGCCACAGAGTGGGCTGAATTGGAAATTTCCTATTCAAAATCACCTAAGCCATTTTTCAATTATTATTTGTTTGCAACACCCACTCGAAAGTACTCCGTTCCATGTAGCTAGATTATACGCGAAGTGACTCATTCCGGATAACAATGCGGGAATAATATTGGCGCATGCGCAGTTCGATTCTGATCTACTTTCCACATTGGCGGAATGTACGCGCATGTGCACTTTGCAGATAAGCAACTTTCCGCATCGTGACAATTCGGGGGCAACGTAGCAATTAAATTAAATTTAATTAGCTCAGTGTTAATTTAATTAATTAATTTGTTGGTTGAGCATAAATGCCAACTTTTTTTTTCCACAAATTTTTTCTTACAAATTTTTTTTTTACATTTTTTTCAAAAATTTTTTTTCAAAATTTTTTTAACATCTTTTTCAACAATTTTTTTCACTTATTTTTTTTTCTCAAAATTTTTTTTCCACAAAAATTTTTTAAAAAATTTTTGTTCACAACATTTTTTTTCAAAAACTTTTTTTTCATCAACTTTTTTTTTTCAAAATTTTTCTTCACAAAATCTTTTTTTCCAACATTTTATCTCACAACATTTTTTTTCAAAATTTTTTTTTCACAACATTTTTTTCCCAACAATATAAAATTAGTATTTTTCATTACCACCGCATAACAACTTTCTCGGAAGGTTGTTGCAAAAAATAGCGCGTGATACACGTGCGCACAGGCAATTGCTGACTCGTGTAATTTCAGCATTCGCCTTCAGCTCTTCGCACTCGTCCTCGTTTTCGCACTCGCTTCGCTCGTGCGCTAACCTCCGGCTCATGCTGACAAATTTACACTCGTTGGCAATCGCCTATTTTGCGCACTTCTATCACAAATAGCTATTTTATCTTCAAATCAAAAACTTAAATAATGCCATTTTCGACGAAAAGGAATGTCGAAGTATCTAAAGAATATAAATAATTTACAGGATGTCGAATCCAAATGTTGAAAAAAAATTATATAAACAAAGTACCAACATATTGGAAATTCATTTGAATGAATTTCCTCAGGTCTTTCAGTCTATACAATAAGGAATGTTCATCATTCCTTATTGTTCCTACGTCCTGTACTTTAATCATATATGACTCTATTTAAAACTATAATACTATTAAAAAATGTAGTGGTTTGATTGAAGTCCCCTTAACATTTTTTTGGGGGCTTCTAAAAATTAGTCTTCATGTTTTTTAAAAAAAATGTTTTGACATAAAAATTGACTCTAATATGTGAATTATTGTCTCACATGTTTTTACTCCAAAAGAAAAACTCGTTTCAAATGTTTCACTCCGTAATATTACAGGTTTGCTTGAAAAAGACACACAGTAGTGTTGAAACGTACGTAGCATAAATGATGATTTTCATAAAACAAAATGTCAACAAAGTGGATGTTTTATTAACAAATAGACCGAAAGACCTGAGGAAATTCATTCAAATATATTAATATTGACGGTCTAAAAAAAAGGATTAGATTTTTTTTCACAAATCTGTTATTGAATATTGGAAATTTTGCTTGCAAAGTATTTCTGTAAGTTGAAATTGCTTCCTTTTATCAACAGGATCATGTTTGACCCTGAACAATTTTTTATGGTAATTTGTTTATTTTGTAAACAAATTATGTAAAATAATGCATGGTTCGGGCGTTTATTGGCATAAAATAATCGCTTTTCTTCCTTAGTACCTTCAACTTATATGAGTGGTAATATTTAGTGATTGAGATAGGTCATTTCAACAAATACTATCGAATGACCAATCTTAATCACTAAATATTACCACTTATATAATTTAAAGGCACTAAGAAATAAAAACGATTACTATCTGCCGACAAACGCCTAAACTGTGCATTTTTTCACATAATTTGTTTACAAAATAAATAAATTATACCATACAACAAATTTTGATGATCAAACATGATCCTGTTTATAAAATCAAGCAATTTCAACTTACAAATATACTTTCCAAGCAAAATTTCTAATATGTTGACATTTTGTTGATATAATTTGTTCATAACAACTAGATTCGATATCCTTCAAATTATCTATATTCTTTGGATACTTCGACATTCCTTTTCGTCGAGAATGAGATTAACTAAGTTATTGTTTTTAAAATGAAAAATAACATTTAAAAAATGTCTCATTTTCGCTCTTTGTTTATTTATATAAAAACTAGAGAATGACAAAAATTAAAAAATCTGATTCATAGACGCTCTTGTGAAAAAATCGCTGATCACTTCTGAACAAAATTCAAAATCGGTTAAGAATTGTAGGCTATAGGTGATTTTGAATAGTAAATTCCCGATTCAACACACTGAGCGCCAACACATACACTTTCTTAACCCTTATGAGACGAACAAGTGGTTGCTATATCTCGTTCCTGAATGGTTAATTATGCCCAACTGTGAAGCTTCATTTTGCTCAAACTAAGGCCCAGATCAAATTTTGCCAGATGACTTTTATGTTTAATTTTTCGTGCTCTATCACACATTATCGGATAGTGCATAAGTAGCGAGACACTCTGTATATATATAATTTGCTTCTTTTAAGGATATTATTAATGTATATGTTACGGCAAATACCAGAATCAAGCATTGTCGTCATTGGCCGGCCAATGTCGACAACGGCCAGGGATCTCGAAAAATGATGTAGAATTGACATAAAACTAGTAGACTTGCGCGCGCCTATTACTTTTTTTATGAAATAGAATAAACCAAATACTTATTTTTTCTATGTTATTTATATTTGATTATTGTTACAAAATATATGTAAAAAATAATTAGAAAGAACCACAGGATGATGTACGTAGCCTCCAATTAGAACCTCCTTTTCATTTTCTTTCTGTATCAAAGGAGAACATAATGATTTACTCATATCTTATTTGTAGGTAAATTCTGCGTATCACGTCGTGACCATATATATATATATATATATGTAAATATATATATATATATAATAAAAAAAAAAGTTAAACAACTACCGCAGGGTACCACCATGAGCAACTGCCATCTGGAAAAAATGTCAATGGCCCCCAGTAGAACCGCGGTAAAATACACCTATGGCCACGTCTCACATCCGTGAGATGGGTGGTCACAGGGCACGACGAAATCACAACGACAGGCCGGCGAAACCCTCGTGTGTCTTGAGGACACGAAGCGACCCAAGGATGACAGCTTTCTGCATCCATCTCGCAAGAGCCTTGGCATATTTTTGGCACGCGGGTATGGCTTTAAGGTTACGAACCAGCGATAATTTCACACCTCCGAGAGCACCTATCACAAGAACAATCACTCGTACCGAATATTTTGGGTACAGTCGAAGCAGCTCTCTTTTAAGGTCTTGATATCTCTCCTCTTTTTCTTTCTCCTTTGCAGTGATGTTGTATTCGGATGGAGCCGAGAATTCGATCACGAATATAGTTCGTTTCTCGAAGTCTTGGAGAACAATTTCAGGCCTCGAGTGCGCAACGGAGACTGCTGCCCGAAAATCGTAGTTCCAGAAAATCTGGCACTTCTCGTTTCGGACAATTGACTCTATTTCCCTTGGAGCGTTCGGCAGGGCAGGGTCGCGACCAACACCGTAAGAGCGACAAAGGTGGTAATAAAGTACTCTTAGGGCCGCATAATGTCTATAGATATACGTTGTTCCTGCGTGGGTCGGACACCCCGATAGTATGTGTTCCAGGTACTCAGCGTGTGCATGACACGCTCTGCACCTATCACTGGGAACTTCTTGACATAAAATGCGGGCGCGGTATGCTAAGGTCGAGATTACACCGCCCTGGCATGCGAAAATAAAGCCCTCTGTACCTGAATTGAGCCCTGATGATTTGAGGAAAGCAAAAGTTTGCTTCTTCGACAAGGACTGTTTTTCTACATTTCTGTGAAAGTTTCCGTGCATTTGCTTGTCGAGTAGCTCTTGGTGAAATTTTCCAACCTCTGCTTTCTTTACTTCGGCTTTTAGACGTGAAGCATCTAGATGGAGTAATGCACTTTCCTCACTTCTGATGTTAAAATTCAGGCCCAGGGTCTCGGCAGCTTGCTCCGCGGCTTTGTAAAGGAACGCCCCTTCGCCAATCATCTCGTGGTTTCTGACCATCTTTAGGAGAGGATCTCTGCCATTCGCAACGATGTAAGCTGTACTTAAAACAATTCGGTTATGAAGACACTGGAGATTCAGAAGTCCGCGTCCGCCTTGCTGGCGCGAAATGTATAATCGCGGAACTGACGAATTGATATGCAAGCTTTTATGCATATGCATGATCTTACGCGTGGTGACATCAAGGGCCTTAAGCTCGTTCTTCGTCCATTGAACCACCCCAAACGAGTAAAGTAGAACCGGGACGGCAAGCATGTTAGTCGCAGATACCTTGTTCAACGCCGACAGATTGGAAGACCAAATCTGTCGAAGAAGATGCTTGTATCTGCTTCGGAGAGACTCCTTCACTGATGTTACGTCCTGAATGCGGCTTTGAGGCACGCCCAGGTATGTATAGGTCTCTCCAGTGTTAAGGTGTCTAATAACACTTATATCCACAAGCTCAGGGTCCTTGGGAACGCCAGTAATCTTTCCTTTCTTCAAATGAATTTTGGCACACTTGTCCAAACCAAAGTCCATCCCAATCTCTCCTGTGTAGTTCTTGACGATATTGAAAGCAGTTTGAAGTTTGCTTTTACCAGCGGCATAGATCTTCAGGTCATCCATATAGAATACATGAGTGACCTTATGCTCACGCTGATTAGTGTCGCCACAGAGGTATCCAGGAGAATTTCGTAGTGCAAGAGATAGAGGCAAAAGTGTGATGCAAAAAAGCAAAGGGCTCATACTATCCCCTTGAAAGACGCCCCTCTGGAAGGTGACGTTGTTCGTCGTCAGACGATAATTCCTAGATGAGATGGTAAATCTAGTTTTCCAAAGAGGCATCAATCTCTCTATGCATCTCACTATGTGTGGATGTACCTTCAAGCTTTCCAACAGACAGATGATAAGTCTATGAGAGGTTGAATCAAAAGCTTTCCGGTAGTCAATCCAGGCCATTGACAGGACGCGCTGATGGACTGTAGCGTCTTTACAGACACACCTGTCAATCAGCAGGTTCTCTCTACAGCCTGCTACACCTTTTTTCGAGCTCGAACATTGTTCGTACATCTCTCGCCATACAGGCTCAATTCGTCGAACAATCCTGTTGTTTAGGACAGCTGTAAAGATCTTATACAGTGTGTTCAAACAAGTTATTGGCCTGTAATTCTCTGGTTTGGACAAGTCGCCTTTTTTCGGTAGGAGTATAGTGCGTCCTAACACTAGCCACTGCGGAATGGGCATCTCCGACTTTAAATATGAGGTGAATATGCGGGCCAAATGTTGGTGTGTAGAAGTAAACTTCTTCCACCAAAAGTTCTTGATACAATCTGGTCCAGCACCGGAAAAGTTCCTCGTGCCTCTAAGTGCTTTTTTCACCTGTTCGGCAGTGACTGATGGGCACTCCTCCTCAGATTTTATGAGGCTGTCGCAAAACTCCTTGAAGCGGATGATATTGTCAGTATCTTCCTTCAACTCTAGTGTTTTCGGAATATATATATATATAATTAAAAAAAAAAAAGTTAAACAACCACCGCAGGGTACCACTAAGAACAACTGCCATCTAAAAAGAAAATGTCAATAGCCCCCAGTAGAACCGCAGAAAATCTGGCACTTCTCGTTTCGGACAATTGACTCTATATCCCTTGGAGCGTTCGGCAGGGCAGGGTCGCGACAAACACCGTAAGAGCGACAAAGGTGGTAATGAAGTACTCTTAGGGCCGCATTATGTCTATAGATATACGTTGTTCCTGCATGGGTCGGACACCCCGATAGTATGTGTTCTAGGTACTCAGCGTGTGCATGACACGCTCTGCACCTATCACTGGGAACTTCTTGACATAAAATGCGGGCGCCGTATGCTAAGGTGGAGATTACACCGTCCTAGCATGCGAAAATAAAGTCCACTGTACCTGAATTGAGCCCTGATGATTTGAGGAAAGCAAAAGTTTGCTCCTTCGACAAGGACTGTTTTTCTACATTTCTGTGAAAGTTTCCCTGCATATGCTTGTCGAGTAGCTCTTGGTGAAATTTTCCAACTTCTGCTTTCTTTACTTCGGCTTTTAGACGTGAAGCATCTAGATGAAGTAATGCACTTTCCTCACTCCTGATGTTGAAATTCAGGCCAAGGGTCTCGGCAGCTTGCTCCGCGGCTTTGTAAAGGAACGCTCCTTCGCCAATCATCTCGTGCTTTCTGACCATCTTTAGGAGAGGATCTCTGCCATTCGCAACTATGTAAGCTGTACTTAAAACAATTCGGTTATGAAGACATTGGAGATTCAGAAGTCCGCGTCCGCCTTGACGGCGTGAAATGTTTAATCGCGGAACTGACGAATTGATATGCAAGCTTTTATGCATATGCATGATCTTACGCGTGGTGACATCAAGGGCCTTAAGCTCGTTCTTCGTCCATTGAACCACCCCAAACGATTAGAGTAGAACCGGGACGGCAAGGATGTTAGTCGCAGATACCTTGTTCAACGCCGACAGATTGGAAGACCAAATCTGTCTAAGAAGATGCTTGTTTCTGCTTCGGAGAGACTCCTTCACTGATGTTACGTCCTGAATGCGGCTTTGAGGCACGCCCAGGTATGTATAGGTCTCTCCAAAGTCCATCCCAATCTCTCCTGTGTAGTTCTTGACGATATTTATAGCAGTTTGAAGTTTGCTTTTACCAGCGGTATAGATCTTCAGGTCATCCATATAAAATACATGAGTTACCTTATGCTCACGCTGATTAGTGCCGCCACAGAGGTATCCAGGAGAATTTCGTAGTGCGAAAGATAGAGGCAGAAGTGTGATGCAAAAAAGCAAAGGGCTCATACTATCCCCTTGAAAGACGCCCCTCTGGAAGGTCACCTTGTTCGTCGTCAGACGATGATTCCTAGATGAGATGGTAAATCTAGTTTTCCAAAGAGGCATCAATCCCTCTATGCATCTCAGTATGTGTGGATGTACCTTCAAGCTTTCCAACAGACAGATGATAACTCTATGAGAGGTTGAATCGAAAGCTTTCCTGTAGTCAATCCAGGCCATTGACAGGACGCGCTGATGGGCGGCAGCGTCTTTACAGACACACCTGTCAATTAGCAGTTTCTCTCGACAGCCTGCTACACCTGTTTTCGAGCCTCGTTGTTCGTACATCTCTCGCAATACAGGCTCAATTCGTCGAACGATCCTGTTGTTCAGGAAAGCTGTAAAGATCTTATACAGTGTGTTTAAACAAGTTATTGGCCTGTAATTCTCTGGTCTGGACAAGTTGCCTTTTTTCGGTAGGAGTATAGTGTGTCCTAACACCAGCCACTGCGGAATGGGTGTCTCCGATTTTAAATATGAGGTGAATATGCGGGCCAAATGTTGGCGTATAGAAGTAAACTTCTTCCACCAAAAGTTCTTGATACAACCTGGTCCAGCACCGGAAAAGTTCTTCGTGCCTCTAAGTGCTTTTTTCACCTCTTCGGCACTGACTGGTGGGCACTCCTCCTTAGACTTTATGAGGCAGTCGTAAAACTCCTTGAAGCGGATGATATTTTCAGTATCTTCTTTCAACTCTAGTGTTTTCAAGATCTTGTACACCTCTCTCCAAAAAGTGTCTACCTCCTTGGGCTTGGGTGGATTTTTTACAAAAACAGGGGGATCACTGAAGAGGCGTGATGGGTCAGCAAGAAACTGTTGATTCTCCCTGATCCATCTCTCCCTCTTCTGTATCCTCCTCCTTGCGTCAGATAACAGCCTTATTTTGTCAACAATATTCTGCTTGATTGTTAGCAGCTTTGACTTGTTCAGTGTGTGATTTAAGGTCCTCAGTTCTGGGGCGAACTTTCGAACCCTTTCCGTGAACGGTCTACCAGATGTTATGTAGTCAATCACACATTGAACACGGGACGCATTCTGTCTTGTCCATCCAATTTTCTTGTTCAGTTGATGCAACCGTCGTCTGGTCTTCTGATCCATCGTCGGTGTCAGCCTTCGATTTGAATCAGGCAAAGCTCTCGCAGCACCATAAACTGAGCAATTGATGGTCCACAGGTCGGACTCTTGCGAGATATCTCCACGAAGGGAGGCATCCATTTCAGCCAGATCTTGGGGCTTGAGAGGAACTTGCATGTTGATGTTCCTCCTTGTACTGAAATTGAGATCATCTTCCAGAAGGTGCCTGCTTTCTGCGGTTGGTCTTAATGTCGTTTCATCTTCGTCTGCAGCTTGTTCACGCAGCGGTTGAGGAAGCGCTCCGCGTACATATCCATTTTTCCGGAGGTAGTCGGCTTGATTTCGCGAAGACTGATGCGAAACGTATTGAAGCTCTGGGTATTTCTGGCACCACAGAGTATGCATACGCGCCATAAAGCCCCCGCCAACAGGGATAATACTGGCATCGTAGCAGTCTAGCGCGTCATTCTTGAGTTGATCCGTCCACTGAATGTGGGCGTTTCGCCGGTTCGTCGTCGTGTTTCCATCTAAACTATTTTCAGCACCCCGAACTCTAGGATAATCGGCATTGTTCGCCGATCCATTGTCGGGTGCTCTGCGCGTTCGATCGTTTTGAACCGCATCTACAGCATTTTGGTGGTTTGTTGGTTTCATTGTTGTTCCCACGAGCAGCTAGGGAAAGGGTTTGTCAATCCTTGTAGAGCCCCGCGTGCAAGGATAAGGCTGATACTCTGAGACGTCGCCGAATATATATATATATATATATAAAATAAAGTTAAACAACCACCGCAGGGTACCACTAAGAGCAACTGCCATCTAAAAAAAAAAAAAAA
>CAKNXH010057019.1:28728-62941 GCA_932178445.1 Andricus quercusramuli
GTGTACAAGATCCCGAAAACACTAGAGTTGAAAGAAGATACTGACAATATCATCCGCTTCAAGGAGTTTTGCGACAGCCTCATAAAATCTGAGGAGGAGTGCCCATCAGTCACTGCCGAAGAGGTGAAGAAAGCACTTAGAGGCACGAAGAACTTTTCCGGTGCTGGACCAGATTGTCTCAAGAACTTTTGGTGGAAGAAGTTTACTTCTATACACCAACATTTGGCCCGCATATTCACCTCATATTTAAAATCGGAGACACCCATTCGGTAGTGGCTGGTGTTAGGACGCACTATACTCCTACCGAAAAAAGGCAACTTGTCCAGACCAGAGAATTACAGGCCAATAACTTGCTTAAACACACTGTATAAGATCTTTACAGCTGTCCTAAACAACAGGATCGTTCGACGAATTGAGCCTGTATTGCAAGAGATGTACGAACAACGAGGCTCGAAAAAAGGTGTAGCAGGCTGTCGAGAGAAACTGCTAATTGACAGGTGTGTCTGTAAAGACGCTGCCGCCTATCAGCGCCATCAGCTGACATGCAGCTTTCGGCACGGTTCTCACACCTTCGCTTAGGGGTCATTCCTTCGAGACCATCCCTGAACCCGAGGACGCGTTCGGTGGCTTTGTCATAAGCCCTTCGGTTCTATTCCAAGGAAATCGAAACCGAAACTATATATATAATATGTATATTTATATTGTATATATACCACGCTGAAAACACCAGTTCCCGTTAGATCACTGAAGTTAAGCAGTGTTGGGCGCGGTTAGTACTCTTATGGGTGACCGTTCGGGGAATACTGCGTGTTGTTGACCCGTCGTGGGTGTGGTGGACCCACACTGGTAGTATTTATCCACCTAGAAACACTACCCGAATCGGGTAGTGAGGCAATGAACTTTCGAGTTCGAAATGCTAATCAATTTTTTTTTTATATTATAGTATATTATAGCATATATAGTATATATATTTTATGGTTGGCCGAAATTTTTTTTTTTTTTTTTTTTTAAAGGCCTCAGGTCCAAAAAGTTTTTACTGGATCCCAGTAACTCACAGGCCAAATTATAGATTAAAAAAAATATTTAACGGGAGCGCATCGACGATAAAGCCTAAAATGTAAAAAATGTTAATTTTCACTTTTTCTATTAAAATCTTTTTTATATTTGACAGGTCTAATCATTTGAATCAGTAAAATATTCTCTACTTAAGTCATTTTTTACACATACAGTACAGCATTAACAAGAGAAGGGCGATATTTATCCCGAAAATGAGAGCGGGAGATGGTGCAAAATGCATTTGCACGTACTGCATTTTGTCACTTCAAGTTCATGTTTTTCTTGAAAAATCTTATTAATAGCTTTTTTCACATATTTCTAGATTAAAATATTATTTTCGTCCTATATAATCCTGTATCAAAGTCGTAACTTGTCTGATGATCGGATGCGTAACGAATTTCCTGAAGCTAAGCTCGGTTGAGGCCATTTTCAATAAGCGATAACAAAATAGATTGGAAAACTTTAAATTATGAATTCGGATATATTAACATAAAATTACCAACTACGAAGTCAAATATAACGGTCACAACATTGAAAATTCTTACCCATTCAACCGCAAATAATTCTAGGCAAAAGAAATACATTGTTTTTAGGGAAAACATGAGCTTAAAGTGACAAAATGCACTTTGCACTATCTCCCGCTCACATTTTCGGGATAAATATTGTACTTTTCTTGTTAATGCTGTATATTTTGTGTGAAAAATGACTTTAGTAGGAAGTATTTTACTAATTTGAATGATTGAAGCTATCAAATATTAAAACTATTTTAATAGAAAAAGTGAAAATTAACATTTTGTCACATTTTAGGCTTCATCGTCGATGCGCTCCCGTTAAATATTTTTTTTTAATCTGTAATTTGACCTGCAAGTTACTGGAATCCAGTAGAAACTTTTTGGACCTGAGGCCTTTCAAAAAAAAAATAAATAAAAATTCGGCCCACCCTAATATATGACGCTTTCCACGTCAAAAAAATCAATCTTGGCAGCCATCTCATCGATTTTAATGAAACCCAGTGTTGTTGTGATACTTTATGGTTAATGTTTTTCGGCCGAAGGATTTTCGAAAATTTTGAAAATTCTGGGCGTGACGCCATTTTGAAATTTGAGGTCGACATTTTTTTAAATTGTAATATTTCCGACAATTTTTTTCGGATTTCAATTAAACTTCTAGGAATTTTGTAAAACAAGATGCTGTTTTATATAAAGTATGAATAAAAAAAAAATTTCAAAATTTTCACAAAAAAAAACTCAAAAAAATTTTTTGATTCGATTTTCGACGAATTTCGCCATATTGGATTTTTTATTTTTTCTTAGAATAATATTCCTTTTTCTTTTATCTTTCATTTAAAAAAAAAAAAACTTGATGGACACTCATCTGGTTCGCGAGTTATGAATATTTAAAGAGCGGCATTCCACTCGAAAGCTTGTGCCGCGCAGCAGCTAAGCGGGTAGTGCAGACATTGTTATTAAACAATTCACCGCTGCAACGCTGCAGTCTGGGGCTAGTGTACTCAATCCAGCGGTGTTGGTAAACAAATTTTTGGTACAAGCAGACACTGATGTACAATTCTACTATGCTTTTTGGACACTATTGTTGTTGACAGAGTTGAGTACGATATTCCTTAGTCAGCATTAATAGAGTTACATGTATTGTACACAAATAGTTTCTCTAAGCTTTTAATAAGTGTCTGTAAAAAAATTGATTTCCTCACGTGATCGCGTTATTGGATATACCTTTGAATTTCTCACTGACAGTGTGTTTTCCATAAGTGACAAGTTTATTAGTTAGATAGATAGATAAGCGTTTATTTTTCAGCCTGCTGGCCTTAAAAAATTGACTTGCTTACACGTCCATTTTTTACAGAATTTTCTTAAAACTAACCCTTAAAAACTAACATCCATCCATTCCTTATCTCTAAGCCGCACCCTCGTATTGCCTTGCCTTCCTCGCTTCGCCTCGCCTCGCTCGCATGTCCCTACTTTTTCGCATTGCCTCGCTTGCCAACCTCTGTTACCGCAGCTAATACCTATTACTTATCTACTGTTTACAATATTTACATCTTACTTATATCTACTTTCTCTCCTATTTACAATCTTTCCTTCTCCACTCTTCCTCCTTCCTTCTCTTCATCTCCATCTTACCCACCACTCCCTTCACCCATGCTACTGCCCTTTTTTCCCCCTTTTCATGCAACAATGCCTCCATGCTTATCTCACTTCTTTCCACCTCCCCGCACTCCTCCAGCCAGTGCTCCACTCTTGCATCCCCCTTTCCGCACAGTTCACACATCCTCTTCTCTCGAGAGAGCCAAAACCTATTGAAACCCTCCATACACCCACACCTCATCCTCGCTATAAGTTCCTGACTTCCTTTCTCTCCTGTCACACACAAATATTGCGCTCTTGCCCTTGGCATAATCCACACATAGTTTCCGTTAAATCTTGACTCTCTTATTCTCTATTCCCCTTCTGTCTTCTCTCTCTCCATGCTGTTTTGCTTACCCAATTCATAAACCTTCCTTCCTTCCTCGTGCATTCTTCTCACTTCATCCATCTGCAATCCATTCATTCTAAAATACCGTTCCCTCTCCGCCTCCATCTTCCACCCCCTCCCCTGTTCTCCTTCTCCCACCAACACTCCCTAACTAGCCTACTTCCCCCCTCTTCCAAAAATTTCTCCTCATATTTACACGCCCGGCTCCCTGCTAGAATTCCTACACTCGTTTACAAGTTTATTAGTTAGTAACAGCATTCTCGAATGAACTATATAAGTGGCTTAATCGAACATACGTTATTATATTTTGAACTTTCAATCGAAGTCTGTAAAAATACTTAGCTGTAAAATACTATAAAAAGTAGATAAAATGGCTCCGTTTTCTCGGTGTTGTAATCCTTTTAGTGAAAAAAGACATTGCAAAAATTTGAATATGTCAGTACTTCGCAAAATTACAAAAGAACTTTGTAAAAGAATAGATATTAACGAAGCCAAAGAGGGGCAGCTTATATGCAATTCATGTCGTCTTCATCCCCCAAAAACCAATCACAATGTGAAAGCTGTTTTAGGAAACTCTGCACCACCCCCTTCTTCTTTACCGAACCGTATTGATGATCTTCCTCCAGTAGATCAGAATGAAAATTACCTCAGCAATGAATCAGAAAATGAAGTAGAAGGCGTGGTTTCTGGAGAAGTGGAAGACTTGTATCTGAATTCCGAGGATGGAAAATTAATAATAAAGCTCAACAAAATACTTGAAATTTTGCAAATTCCCCCAATTGAAAATCGGAAGGATCGAAGATCAATAAAAGCCCAAAAACGAAAGGTACAAGAAATAAGTAAAAATAATAAATAATACTTTAAGCTGCAGAAAATATTTGAAGTTGTGAACAAAAACGAGAATGAAATACATGAACTCTGAGGAGTTGAAAGAAAAAATCTCTGAAACAACAAAAAAATCAGAAAAAGTTCAGTTCTTAACGATGCTGCCAAGAAGTTGGGAAATTCGGCGTATACAACACACGTTTAGTGTTCCTTATAATATGGCTCGTTTGGCAAAAGTCATTCACACCGAACATGGAATCGGTTCATGTCCTAATATTAAACTTGGAAAAAGACTATCTGAAGAGGCAGAAACGCTTGTTCATAATTTTTATCGCCACGGCGATTTTAGTCGGCAAATTTGAAGGAGTTATACGTAGCTTATAAAGAGAGATATCCTGACTGTAAGGTTGGGTTTTCCAAATTCGCGGGATTAAGACCAAAGGAATGCGTTCTGGCGGGCGGTAATGGAACACATTCAGTTTGTGTGTGTAAAATTCATCAAAATATGAAACTGATGATAGCTGGAGCACGACTGAAAGAGCTTGCAGATGCACAACCTGGAAATGATTTTCTCGGATCGTATAAAGACATTTTAGGCACCATGGTATGCGAGAACCCAAAACCTGATTACTTTTTAAATTATTGCAAAAATTGCCCTGGTATAATAATAGTAACAGTAAAGTTACATCAATTATTTGACAAAAATTGCATTGATAATGTCACGTACAAACGATGGACAAACACAGATCGCTCAATGTTAGAAACTATTGTAAACTCCGGCGACGAATACTTTCATGTAATTACAAAAGATTTACCTGATCTGTTCAAACATGATTTCCTAGCGAAGGTTCAAAGTGAATATATTGATGATACCAAACAATCCCTTCAAGCAGGAGTGTTTTTGGTTTTATGCGATTTTGGTGAAAATTTTACTAACGTAATTCAGGACGCCATCCAAAATCACTACTGGTGTCAGACACAAGTAACGATCCACCCCTTTGTTGTTTACCATAAAGAAAATGTGGAAGTAGTGCACGACAGTTTCATGATTATTTCGGATTGCCTTCACCACGATGCAACTGCCGTTAATTTGTTTTCAAAGAAAGTAATCACAGAACTAAAAAGTCGATATCACGTAGAAAAGTTAATACATTTCACCGATGGAGCTGGTTCGCAATATAAGAATAAATTTAATTTTCTTAATCTTGCGCACTTCAAAGAAGACTTCAAAATCAAAGGAGAATGGCATTTTTATGCCACTTCTCGTGGAAAAGGGCCTTGTGACGGATTATCTGGAACACTAAAGCGCGAAGCTACAGCAGCGAGTCTGCGAAGACCACTAGATAATCAGATTACGACGGCATCCTTGTTGTACGATTGGGCCATCAGCGCTATGCCAAAAGTGAAATTCATTTTTTGTGCCACAAGCGAATATGAAAATCATGCGAAATTCCTTAGCGATCGTTTTCTGAGAGCTCCGACAATTGATGGTACGAGAGGATTTCATTCCTTCATACCGATCAATAGCCATCAAATCCGTTGCAAAATATATTCTGCTGCTCCTGACACAACATCAAAAATATTTCAGATACAAAAATCTGCTCCTAAGCGAAAATATTCTAAGCGAGAGAGAAAAATAACTAAGTAAACAGGAATGCTTGAGACTGCAGCGTTTCAAAGGTACATTGTGTAATGACAATGTCTGCACTACCCGCCTAGCTGCTGCGTAGCTCAAGCATTCGACTGGAATGTCGTTCTTTATATATTCATAACTCGTGAACCAGATGAGTGTCCGTCAAGTTTTTTTCTTTTAAATGAAAGATAAAAGAACAAGGAATATTATTCTCAAAAAAAATCAAAATTCAAAAATAGCGAAATTTGTCAAAAATGAAATCAAAAAATTTTTTTGAGTTTTTTTTTTGTGAAAATTAAAAAAATTTTTTTTGTTCCATATTTTATATAAAACAGCATCTTGTTTTACAAAGTGCCTATAAGTTTCATTCAAATCCGAAAAAAATTGTCGGACATATTACAATTTAAAAAAAACTTTAAAAAAAATTCTGGGCGTCACGCCCAGAATTTTCGAAATTTTTGAAAATCCTTCTGCCAAAAAGCATTACCCATAAAGTACCACAACAACACTGCGTTTCATTAAAATCGATGAGATGGCTGCCAAGATTGATTTTTTTTGACGTGGAAAGCGTCATATAGTATATTGTATAGTATTTATATTGTGAGGGATCTCGCAAATTAAGGGAGAGGTAAGGAAGTTGATCGTCGAGAGAACGCGTGAAGTCAAATCATAGGAAAACGAAGTAACTATAAAAAGGGTTTATTACACAAATTTACAATTCGTTCAGCCCGAGCCAGGCGGCAAAGCCAAGATCGAGTGGGTGAGTTTTGAATGGTACTCGGCGATGAAGCCAAGGTACTCTTTGATCAGATTGACACTTAATGGATCGATGTTTGGAGTTGAATCTTCGAGATCGCGTGGCGTCAATACGGCGAAACGAGGGGTTGGGCACTTCCGAGTTTCTAAGGGAGCCTTTAGCATAAGACTAACGACACTGCCGCTTAAGGAAGAGGTTCTTGGGTATTCGAACCAGGATGTTGGTATGCACCCTACTCCCCTTCACAATTTCCTTAAATTCCTGATGTGTTCCCACTCAACCGGCTTTTATGTATTTGGTTTTGGTTGCATCCGGAACCGTGTGATAATTCATGGTCCGATTCGACATCTCGCCACAGTGTGTGTCATGAAAGCTGTAGAGTGTCACTGGAACCATCTTCTCACACTGAAGACATTTCCACATCTCGATACCTGTCATCTTTTCCTTCTTCGAACAAAATTGAAAAATCCTATATTTCAAAATACAAATAAAAAAGTGAAAACAAAACAAACCAAAATGTTAATTTCCTCTTAATTTGGCTTCCTATCATTTTTTCACTGCAAAGATTGTTTAATATCTTGAGTTTAATTATTCTTTTAACCATTTGATCAATTTTTTACCCTAATTCCTTCTGTCCAGAGATTCGTATCTTCTTCTGCTATTTTGTTCTCTTAGGTTCTTCTTGCTGAAAAGTAACTTACATCTAAATTCTACTTTATTTTAATCGAAGTTCTATTTTGGCTTCTTATAGCCGTATTCACTTTATTTTCTTCGCGTTATTTATGTTTTATTGAATCAATTTAAGTGCAATTGGAATATTGTCATTTTAAAGTAAAAGTGTAGAAATAAAATAATGAAAATCTCTTTCAATTTTTGTCTGTTGTGTGGGTTTTGAGTAAATTCTTCTGTTGTGTATGTGGCAAAGTAGAAAAGGTTTGATTAATGAATTGTAATTTTATCAAGTATTTTAAATTAATTATTTTTCTCTTTTTTCCATTCCTCTTCCTGTTTCTTCACCCTTCCTTCGAATTCTTTATCTCCTTTTTCCATTTCCTTCTTCTTCTCCTTCTCACCTTCTTCATTTCTCCAATTAATCATCCCTTCTCAGTCTTCTCTCGAAATCAGTCCCGGTTTTAATATTTCAGTCGATATCAATTTTGCGACATTCTCATTGTGTTTCTTTTGTTAATTTCTAGCTCTCACATTATCCACGTCTCTCCACTCTTCTTTATCTCCTCTAGCTATTTTTTTCAATTCTTCCTTCCAGATTCGTTTGATCTCTTCGTTCATTTCTCCACCACTTTTTTTCTTTTTTATTTCATCCTCCTCTTCCCTTCTTCTCCTTTCCTCGTCTGTTTCAGTAAGAAAAGAAAAAAATTTTAAATTGAATTTCTAATGCTGAATTTCTTAATATCTTCAATGTTCCAATTACCTAATGATTTTCCATTCTTTGTTTTTCTTTCGTAAATTGTTGGTGAAACCTTTGCTTTAATGAAAAATGGTCCTTCGAAATTTTATTCAATTCTTTAGCTATTCCTTCCCCTTTATTTGATAAAATTTCATTACTTTTTAGAACTTGCTCGCCCATTTCAAAACTTATCGCCCTCTGTCTGAGATTGTGATATCTAGATTGCGTTTCATTTGCGGTTTCTAAATTTTTTTACCACTCCTTCTCTAATTATTTTTGGTTTTTGCATCCTATGTGCCCATTGTTCAGACTTTTGGAATTCAATTTCACTTTTTGCCTCTAAATCCTCATTTGAAGCTTGAATTCGTTGGAGTTCCCTACCTAAATTTGAAAGAGCTGGTGCAAATCCTGTTGAAGAATATTTACTTGTATTTAATGCAAATTGTAAATCATCTAAATTTTCATCCCATGTTTCATGGTCTTTTTCTAAATACGCTTTTATTGCTGCTTTAATTGACCTGTTGCATGTTTCAGTTGGATTTGCTTGTGCATGATATTTAGGAGTTGTTGAATGTCTAATACCTATTTTTGTTAGTTAAATTAATTATTGATTAATTTATGTATACTTTGCCGTTATCTGTAAATAAAATTCTAGGAGTTCCCCATATCGAAATTATACGTTTATGAAATTCTTTCTCAATTGTTGATGCTAATATATTTTTAACCGGAATCATTTCTACCCTATTAGTAAACATATCAACAAAAACTATAATATATTGATTTTTTGCCTTTGTCATCGGTAGTGGGCCCATCATATCAGATGCTTCCACTGTCCACGGTTCTTCAATTATTCTCTTCCCCATCAAACCTATTTGATTATTTATCTTTGGTTCTTTTGTCTGGTAAATTTCGCATTCTTTTACGTATTTGAATGTTTCAGAAAATATTCTAGGCCCAAAAAAATAATTTTCAGAAATTTTAGAATAAGTTTTTTCCATACCTAAGTGACCTGCTTGTTTATTGTCATGATTCTAAATTAGAACTTGTTCTCGTAATTCAATCGGTATCGTTAAATTCCACGGGTTGCTATCTAAATTTGAGCTCAATTTTAAAGGGGCGCGTCTATGAAAATATAATTGATTATCGCGCATTCTACAATTTGGATTTTTGTCTGGCTTATTTTTAATACGTAGCATTTTATTTCTACCAATTATCTGCAATTTCTTCAAAATAGTTTTTCTCGGTTTCTACTATACCTGCTAAGATACTTGAAGCTTTTATTTTGTTTTCATTCAACCTTGATAACGCATCTGGAACATGGTTGAAACTTCCTTTTCTATACATTATTTCATAATCGTACTCTAATAATTCCAAAGACCATCTTGCCATTCGGCCAGTTGGATGTTTTAAATTATGAAGTAATTTCGCGTTAATATGATCTGTCATAACTTTAAATAAATATCCCTCTAAATATGGTCTAAACTTTCTTTTTGCCCAGATTGCGGCGGAACATTCTTTTTCTAAAGTAAAGTATCTACGTTCTTGCAAACGCTATTACGACATTTTCACCATTTATATTTTACGTTGATACGGCTCCTAATCCTGTATCGCTAGCATCGGTTTCAAGTTGAAATTTACTTTCAAAATCAGAGCAGTCTAGAATCGATGCTGTTGTTGGTAGGTGTTTAATAGACGTGAATGCCTGTTCCTGTTTGTCAGTCCATCCCCACTTTACTTCCTTCTTCAATAGCGTTTGCAAACGTTCTATCATTTCTGCAAATTTCAGAATGAAATTTCTGTACCATGAAGCCATTCCTATCAAACTCTGAATTTGTCTAACCGTCTTTGGTCTTGAGAAATTTAAAAGAGGTTGAAATCCATCTTCATCTACTGGTAATCCTTTTTCATTAACTTCAAATACTAAGTACTTTCTTTCAGAACAACCAAATTCACATTCGTCCAAACCTATTGTTGAAGCTGCATTTTTAATTTTATCTGAAACAATTTCCAAATATTTAAGGTGTGCTTTAAAATGTTTTAAAACTATTATTATGTCATCAAGGTAACAGAACACATGCGGTTTTAATTATGGTGCTATTATTTAGTCCATCAGGCGCTGGCATGTAGCAGGAGCATTTGTTAATCCAAATGGCATTCTCTTAAACTGATACATTCCTTTGCCCGAAAAACTAAAAGCTGTAATTGGTTTTGATTCTTCGTCCAGCGGTATCTGGTGATATGCTGACTGAAGATCGATTTTGAACATGTATTGTGCCGACCTTATCGCGTGAAAAATTTCCGACATTATAGGAATTGGGTACAAGTCCGCCTAGGTTATTTTATTTACTTTTCTAATAATAATTTTTTTGTTATTTAACCGGCTCATGTCGATGGACATCTATTTTATGGCTAGTTGAGTGTGTCGCTTTTAATAATGTTCCCTGATCTATTACTTTTCTTTTAATCAAGTTCTCCAATTGCACTTGCTATGCCTAAAGAAATTATTATTCCTAAAGAAATTTCTTGGCAAAATTCTAAATTTTTCTCAATTTCTATTTTTGCGCGTGAAATATTATTATTTATTACCGCATTATTTATAAAATTGTACCAATTACTTTTTTTTTGATTGCGAAAAATGTTTCTACTATCGAATCATTTTTTCCCTTTGTTTTATAGTTAACTTTGTCGCGTTCAGAATCCTTTTTCCCTTTATCAAATTCCAATGGGCCTTTGAATTCCTTTTCTAATTTTCTACCTTCATTTTTCGTATATAAATTCATATTTATTTTACTCTCACTCTCTATTTAATTCCTAGTCTTGATTGTTTTCTTGCCTACTCTCTCTCTCTCTTTATTCTGACTAGCCTGATTATCTAATCTATCGACACCCACGCTGGCTCGTGCCAGTATTGCGTCGCTCGCATTGTAAGGTTTAGGTTGTGGGGCCCCGTACACTCTGAGCCGGCTGGGATACTGGCGGGATTGTGTCTCGTGCATCACCTCTAAGGAGGGCTTGGGATGGGGTGTACGGCCACACGGGAGAAGAGACTCTGCACGGTAGCAAATCTGTCTCTTTCTCTCGCACGTGGTTTCTCACGCTAATATTATGTTAGTTCCGAATTTTAATTTAATTTCCTCATTCTTCCTACTTTTATTTCTCTCGGTATCGTTCATTACCGGTTCCTGCATTTTACTTGAATTCGCTTGTTTCGCGTATTTACTATTTTGTAATTCTGGTAATCACTAAATATTTTTCTCGTAATCCATTTTTTAACCTAGTCTTTATCATATCGGTTCCTATGATTCCTATCGATCTTAAATCTGGTACCAGCCCGAAAAATAAGTACTTCTCTATATGACCTACTTTGATTGGAATTAAAACTTGTCCTATAATTTTTAATTTTTGGCCATTCGCGACCATTAGTGCATCGTTTTCTGGGTTTTTAATTTCATGATCTAACCCTTGTATTGTCTTTATGAATTTTTAACCTTTGTATGAGTCAGTTGCACCGGTGTCAACTAACACTCTAAATTCATGATCTTTAAAATTTATCATAAGGCGAAATCTTGTTTCGTCCGAGTCGTTTGTGTCTATGTCAAGTGATTATGAAGGTATTTGATTTTGTTGATAATTATCCGTTTAATTATTATCGCCCACGGTGATACCACCCTGAAAACACCAGTTCCCGCAAGATCACTTAAGTTAAGCAGCGTTGGGTGCGGTTAGTACTTGGTTGGGTGACCGTTCGGGAATAGTGCGTGGTGTTGGCCCGTCGTGGGTGTGGTGGCCCCACACTGGTAGTATTTATCAACCTAGAAACACTACCCGAATCGGGTAGTGAGGCAATGAACTTTCGAGATCGAACTGTTATCAACTTTTTTTATCCGTCTTTAATAACTACCACTTGCGTTTCCGTGATCTATATTTCACCGAGCATCACGTCGAAAGTGGCCTACTTTCCCGCAATTGTAGCATGTAATGGGTTCTCGCGATCTATAGCTGAAATTTCGGTTTCCTAAATTTGGCTCCATGAAATCCTGTGCACTTGAATTCATTTCACTTATTTGTTTGTTTTTTATGTGTGTTTCCTAACAGCTGAATAATCTCGTTTAATAATTGTCAAGCTGGGTTCTGATTTCTGAAACTATTATTATTAAATCGCGAATTTCTTCGGAATTCTGGATTATTTTGAAAGTTATTATTATTTTTAAATCTTGGATTAAAAAATCTGGGATTTTGATTTCTATGTTATCTGATTTTCATAAGTTCCTTGATAATTTTTAATTTTATTTTTATTATCATCCTTAATCCTTATCTAAGATGCTTCATTGTTGTCCTCTACTTTCAGATTTTGCCTATTCTGTTTCTCATTCACGTTCTCAAATTTCCAATTCTGAAAAATTTGAAAAAGCATTTCTCGCAATATAAATTTCATATTCAATTCCCAAATTTTCATAAGCTTTTCTGAATTGCCATTCTAGGCTTGGTCGCGGCATTAATTTTTTGAATAATTGTTATTTTATTTTATTTTTAGTTGTTTCTGTATATCTTTTGCTTAAATATGCATCTTTAAAATCTTCAATAAAATGGTCTAAATTTTGCCAATTATCTCTACTAACCTGAAACCAACTTGAAGCTTCTTCTTCAAAAACAGCGTCTGCATTTTCTAAAATATCTGTTTCACTAAGTTTATAACTTCTTTGAATCTAAGTAAACTATTCAAAAAATAAGTAGGACTGTTTTCCGTATTTTTTACAATTTAATGGGCCAGTTTGAGTCGTTAAATTTTGTATTGAATTCAAAATTCTATCTATTTTATCGTTAAAATTTTTACTCCGTTTGAAAGTTCTTTTATTTTAATCTTATCACTCATTTTCTGCAAAATTGATTAATTCTTCTACACTATTCAAAAATTCAATGTTACTCTACAAATGAATCAATTTCAAAAGTTTGATTATTTATTTTTTCATTTTATTTTTCCTGCCTTCCTATCTCTATTCGCAATCTCTTTCACGGCCTGTTCTTGCTTTCTCTGCTCTATCTCTATTTACCCTGTCTCTTTCTTTTCTGAGTATTTCATCTCTTTCTAGGTTTCTCAATTCTAAGCTCTTTTTGTCTCTTTCCAGTCTTTCAAGTTCTTTTCTCTTTGGCTCGATTTCTTTATTTATTTTACTAACTTCTAACTCCTGATTTTCAACAGTGCTACTATTTTCATCATCTATTCTCCGATCGCCAAACGTATTCTTATTATTGGGAGACAGTATACCAATTGTATGTATGTTTGAAGGATGGTCTGATCTGTATGCATTTGGGGTACTTTTTGTATGCGTTTGTGTTAGTCCTTTCGTTCTTGAAATTGTACCTGTCGCGTGACTTGGTTGTTCTTCCCCCCATTCTTATTCTTTCCTGAACGTTCCGAATTCTAAATTTCTTTCCATGTTTTCGCCTCTATTTACGTTTTCGTCTAATAGCCTATCTCTGTTTTCATTTTCTACATTATTCGCACTTCTTTGCACGTTATTTTCTTCTTGTATTTTTTCTGGAACTATATTATTTCCCCTATAATCTCTTACATTTCCTACCGGGTTTGCCATTTTCGGGATAATTGTTATTTTTCCCGATTTTAGTCGCATTCGACTCTTTCCATTCTTATTGTCTTTTCAATCCATACGGTCTAGTTCAGGGGTTCCCACGGCTGATTAAAAAAACGGCACGTTCACTTGGGAGTTGATCCGTCCACTTGAAAGTAATGAAATTCTGCCGGTCGATCGAAATTGACTTCGTCTTGAGTGGCTCCTCCAACTCTAGGGTAGTCGGCGTTGTTGTCCGACCCATTCTCCGACCTATCGTCGTGCTGTTTCCACGAGAAGCTAGGAAAAAGGGTTCGTCCATCCTTGTAGAGCTTCGCATGCAAGGATAACGTTGCATACTGTGAGAGCTCGCCCGGTATCACAGAGTCACCGTTTGAGACACCTTACCCAGGTACCATTCATTTTTCGGCACGGTTGTTACGCTTCCGCTTCGGGGTTATTCCTTCGGGACCATCATTGGACAATTGTCTGCAACTGCTTAATAATAATTCAAATCTTTATAGACGCATTTATATAAATAATCACTCATCGATACAGTTTAATTAAGAAGTAAATAATGAATCTTTGATGAAAGATTTAATTTGTCTTTCGAGTTTATAACTTGTGACATTATTTTTTTTAACCAGGGAGCGATTTTGTTTTTACTTGTAAATTTACTGAAAATTGTATGAATTTGTCCTCTTCAGCGAATTCTATTCAGCGATGCAAATTGATTGCAATACTGGCACGGCATTCAAATCAGGATTAACCATTTCACACTGAAATCTGATCATAACACATATTTGCATTTCAATCTTAATAACCTTTTCGAAAGATAAAGTTTAGATTCGTTATAAAAATTGCGCTTACTAATTGAAAAATTATAATCACGTAACTCACGTCTAATTATGCGAGTTCTAAAGAATTACGATAGTTTCGTTACCTCAAGTTGTAAGTGTTGGAAAAAAATCCTTTACGAGTGGCGTCCACTGCTTCTCCTCTTTTGAGCCACAGACGTTTCAAAATTGATATTAGTCTGTTACTTTATGATTTCATTCTAATTTAATTTTGATTTTGACATTATGAAAGGGGAACCGGCCGTCTCAGACTGAAGAAAACGAGTTAACGGCAAATCTAATAATGTTACAATAATATTACAATATCTTCTAATAAGTAATAAGTGAAACAGCTTGCGACTGAAATTCCATCTTCATGCAAGCTTTAAATTTTCTACATTCATAACTGTCAAGAAAATTTGCTTGCGAGATAAAAGTATTTCTCAAAGATTAGGTATATGAAGTTTGAATAACTGACTTGCCTTCAAATTTGTTGAAAGAGGAATCAGCCACACATGTCCGTCACCGGTCTGTGTCATTTTTTCACTGCAGCAAACGTTGCGATCCGTGAAAGTAATCGAACCAGGTAATATATTTGCACTATCGTCATGAAGCACAATCACGTCGCTGAACATTACACTGCTTTTTCTCCGAGAATGTACACTAGGAGGAGTTAGTAGACTATTGTTAATCTAAAACAAAGATGAAAAAGTATAAGGAATGCAAGGTCAGCATAGTGATACAATAATTAGACTTTTAAACATTAATACTCATTTTAAAGGTTGAAGCAGGATGGATACATGGAAGAGCATAAAGAAGTATGAGTAGCATGGAGCTGTTATTAAAGACGGTTGAGACTTTAAGTGCGTCTTTACCTTCGTGATAAAATTTTAGAAAATATAAAGTTTTATACGACCCTAGTCGCTCATTTAGAAGAAACAAAGCCAATTCAAAGTTCACAGAAAAAAAATTAATTTCAAGATACCGCACATGAGTTAAATCGAAAGCGATAAATTCTCTTCTATCAATATCCAAATTTGCCATGTCAAGTTCTCTGATGGCTTGAAGTTCCTCAATCTTCAGTTCAGAAAATATGTCAGGTTACTATTTGACGAGCTGAAACTCAGTTTTATACCAATCCTGATTACAAATCGTGTTTAACTGGACTCGGTCTTGGATGGTTTCTTCAATGACCTTTTCCCATCCATTCGGATCTACCTCGACGTTAAACATGCGCAATAGTGTGTCAGGATCGTCATCTGTGGTTCCCCGTCGATGTTCAACTGTTATATCATGCTGATAAAGGTAAATTGTCCATCTAGCAAAGCGACATATAGGATAATCACCTATATCTGGGAAAAATCCAAATCCGCCGAGTCCTTTGGCAGACGTCTGCACGAGATGTCAGATCAGCCTTTAACTCTTGAGTTTGGAATTGTTTGACGCCTTCGTAAGTGGACTTGCTGAGGTATGATCTTGCACTACCACTCCCGATTATGCCACGCATTTTTCCGCCAAAAATATATATTTCATCAGGTATTTTTTGACTTTTTTGGTTGTTAAGTCGCATCACCAAGGCGATATACTTTTCTTATGTTAGTTGATGGATGACGTATGGAAGAATTCGAGGTGAAACCGAGTTCTGAAAGAAGTCGGCTTTTCTTTATGATCGACAGTTTTGACGCTGTCTTCCTCGGAATCCTTGTCGCTTCGCATGTGAGACATGCTCCACTTCGTCATCAGAATCTTCTGACTCACTAGGAATGTCGTCCAAAAACGTAACTCCGGTTGGTTAAGATCATTGAGCCCTATTTTGTTCACATCACAGTCAACGCCGTCTAGATTTTTAGGCTGGTCAGTGTTGAAAATCTGTTGACAGTGTCGCAATGAATGTGACAACTTCTCACAGTTAAAGCAGAACAGTTTGGACCGATCGAAAGGTGGTCTTGTTCCCTCCGATTACCTTCGGGTACTGAATACGTTGAAATACGAGTCTAGTCCTACACGCATGTTCCTCAAGAGTTAAATTCATCTCTAGTTTCATTTCATGAGCTTCGAGCAGTCATGGGCTTTTATTCACAAGGTACCACGACCTGTATGGGCTCTCGAATATTTTTGACAAACATGGGGCGAGAAAATCCTTGTTTATCCCACTGACACTCAGATAATCCTTGAGATTAGGTAAAAACTGTTAAGGATTTCTCTTGGTTTTTGAAAAAGACATTTTTCAGGAACTGGCTAAGCAGCCAAATTTTATTGGCAAGTCGCCATCGAAACCAGAGTAACACTTTCGAGTTCAGGAATCGACGATGCCCTACTATTCTGACTCGAATCAAATCGAGCGGTACTCTCGCTTTCGCTTGACTCCTCCTAACGCCAGAAAAATTAAGAACCTGTTTTCCACGAAGTCAATACGTTCGAATCTCGACCGGATAATGCAAACCCATGGAAATCGTTTGAGCGGAGAGAGGCACGACTGATACTTCGATTATTTCCTTGAATATTTTTCTAGCTATTTCCCTCACTGCTTGTCATTTCACGATAAAATTGTTCTGAAAGAAAATCTCCCTGTCGACTATTTGCCCGTTCGCATTTGATTCGCCAACTACAAGCCTGATTAGTTGCGAAAATGTGCTTCGACTACCTAAGTCAGAATCATTCACGTTTCTATTTTGTGCAAAATTATTATCGCGAGTAAATCGAGAATCCACGGATGGAATTCTCGATGTCACGTCCCGAGCAAAAGGCAAGGAAAGTATGGAAAATAGGATAAGAAAGAGACCAGTGTGCTGATTATGTCAGGTTGATAAGACCTGACCAGTTATTTGTTTGTGTGACACTTATCAGCCCTACGCGGACTGTGTCAGATTACAGTGTTCAAATAAGTGAAACATAGGTGCTTCAACAATTATTTTATTATAAAGAATAAGAACTGAGTTAAGAGTTACATAAAATAAACTTAGGTGTACCTTCCTACGCTCGAAAAGGCAAGAGAGAGTATGGTTGTCCCTTGCGTCTCTATATTCGAAAAACAACGGAAAAATCTTCTCGCAGAGTTACTCTGGGTTGTAGAGAAAGAATTCACGATCACAATTAACCCGTAGAGCGATACATCGTGCTACAAAAAATGCTACCGAATTCACTCTGAGTTCTTTCTACAGATGTATAACACTGTGGACTTTACCCGGAAATAGACTCATGCGATGACCGAAAGTCATCCCGTCTACCTGGACTTCCCGTAATCGGTTGTTTGTTTTCTAGGTCAGCGAGAAGTTATTTGATACGTGCAACTTTCCTTATCGAATGTCGAACGATTCGTGTGCATGACTCAAGCTATCGTCAACAACCGTGAACAGCGATCGCGCATCTCAACTCTCGACCTTTCAGGAGTTTGAATTATATATGTTAGCTTAGGTATAGGCGATATCTCTCGTCCAAATTTGGTCGGTCATCCGCAAAATAATTTTTATAATCATCATCGTATTGCGATTGCGCGGAATATGTAAGGAAGGCAGTGCTCCCAACGCGGGCATTTTGCACTACTGCGCATGCGATGCATAAGACGCTTCATTGGCTGCCGTTCGCGCGCTTATTTGAAATGTTAAAAAATACCATTTTCTTATTTATCATTCACAATTCAGAAATAATTTCTTTCCCATTTTTAAGTGCTACGTGGATGGTTTTTAATATATTCTGAGCATTAGGTTTTCAAAAATGAAATAAGAAGATTACATTAAATAACATGATATTCATTATTTGTAGAATATTCATTTTATTTTTCAATTTAATGTTCAGAATATATTAGAAACCATCAGCGTACCACTTGAACATATTAAAATATAATTATTTCTAATTATTAATTATAAATTTAAGAAATGGTATTTTTAACATTTCAAATAAGCGCGCCAACGGCAGCCAATGAAACGTCTCATGCATCGCATGCGCAGTAGTGCAAGGTGCCCGCGTTGGGAGCACTGAAGGAAGGGTCGTCACTACTGACAGTGTGACGTTGTTTAATTTGATCTTGAATCAGTGATAATAGTCTTTCTAAGTAACTGCTTTGCTTGTCGAACACTACACGAAATTCAAAAAATAAATAATAAAACACAATCAAACGTCACGGACCTTTCCTCTAGGTTCTCGTGTCGATAGCCGAAACGCAACGCCTTCCGGCGTCGCTTCGCCTTGCTCACTTCTCACCTCTTCCGCACAAATCTGTCTTGGCAATCACTGCAGATCACTATGGCGATAAAACCATTTGTCTAGTACTGGAAAAGCAGTGTATTCTTAAGATTCACCCTAAAGAGAAATCTGATGAATTGCCGGGCTAAGATTAATCTTGGAAGTCTATCATGCAGACGTAAAGTTATCTACAATTATGCTTATTTTTCTTATTATGTACCCGTCTTTATTGCCCACCTGATTTAATTCTCTAAATTCCTTCATGCCAGCACAGGCCATCACGGCTTTACTCAATGGAGACGTACCAGCGGCTTCTGCAGGACCATTCAATACTCTATTAAGTATAATTGCTCCAGAACCAATTTTCTGATTCTGGTATATTCATCGAGCACCGTTACTTAATCTCCAAATTCTAGGCTTAAGCCTAACCCCGTTTAGGTTACACAGTACATGGGTGTGGATGAACGACTAATTATGCAAGCAAGCTAGAAAATCTTCCCAAGACCGGCTTGCCTATATAAGTGCAGCACGACACTGGATCGAAGAGTCAGTGTGGTGAATAACCATCGAACTAACCGCAATGAATAGGCTTCTCTTAACAAGTACAGTATTTGATTGTTCTGGTGGTTCTGGTAGACACACTTTCTAACTTATCAACCTTCTTATGTGAAAAAAAATACATAAAATAGAGCATCATCGAAAAAGATGCTTCCAAACATTAATAACAATTTTGGCTCATTTAGAGACAAATATATGTGAAAAAGCAAAATCTTCCCTTGAACTTGAAATTAGTCAAATGCAGGATACGTTTACTTGATACATACTTATTTTCTATTCATAACTACACTGCTGTGATATTGAAAAATTCATTTTTGTAGTTTTTTGATTGACGAAAATATGTATTCACCTTCAATTTGAATTAACAATTGCTACATTAAATGAAGGTTATTTTTGATACATTAAAATTGATTTTAATTCCTTATATATGAAGCCAACGGCCATACCACGCTGAGAAAACCAGTTCTCGTTAGATCACTGAAGTTAAGCAGTGTTGGGCGCGGTTAGTACATACTTGGATGGGTGACCATCCGAGAATAATACTACTACGTGCTGTTGGCGTCGTGGGTGTGGTGACCCCACACTTGTAGTTCTTTACTACAAGAAACTATCCACCTAGAAACACTACCCGAATCGGGTAGTGTCACGCCTACCCCGAAAAGAAACTGGCTTGATGGTATACACATATAATTTTGGAAACATTTTTTGTTGAGATAATAGGAGAATTATTTTGATATTTGTAGCATTGTTCATACCCTAGTTCATATCACAGAATAGGCTTGTTCTTTTTGTACGCTTTCTACATTTCTTAAGCGTTATTAGTGGGTTCAGCAATAACATCAGAAACAATCACAGGGGGGAGGGGGGTGTCGTAATTCAGCCAAGCACCGATCGCGTGTATTATGGATGATCCCTTAAAAGCCATAACTAAAATAAGGCGGATCAACTCCAGAAGGATTCGGTGCACGAAGAATCCGTACAACCCATTAAAACCCAAGCCAAATCTAGCAGAGATAGCCTCAAACTAACTACTGCATCAATGGCGTAGCCAAAAAAAATTACCCGTGTTTTCTCTTCTGACATTTGCAATTGTTTATAAAAAGTTATTCAAACAAATTACCGAAAATTGATTCATTTCGAAAAACTAATAGCGGCAATCGATTCTACGGGAAAAATTGCAACAGAAACCTCCACGACACTTTTTTGTCAGAGTTCAATTTGTTTGTGTAAAATCATTATAAACAATATCCACCTGTACAAGTGATACCAAACCCTTTGTATCCCAAGCCGAATCTAGCAGAGATAGCTTCAAGATAACTACTGCATCAATGGCGTAGCCAAAAAAAAATTACCCGTGTTTTCTCTTCTGACATTTGCAATTGTTTATAAAAAGTTATTCATACAAATTACCAAAAATTAATTCATTTCAAAAAACTAATAGCGGCAATCGATTCTACGGGAAAAATTGCAAAAGAACCCTCTACGGCACTTTTTTGTCAGAGTTCAATTTGTCGGTGTAAAATCGTTATAAACAATTTCAACCTGTACGAGTGATACCAAACCCGTTGCCTCCCAAGCCGAATCTGGCCGAGATAGCCTCAAACTAAATTTTTAATTCGTAAATCTTCGTAAATTTTTAACTCTGCCAAAAAAGTGCCATGGAGGTTTCTTTCACATTTTTTCCCGTAGAATCGATTGCCGTTATCAGTTTTTCGAAATAAAGAAATTTTCGGTAATTTGTTTGAATAACATTTTATAAACAATCGCAAATGTCAAAAGAAAAAACAGGGGTAATTTTTTTTTTGGCTACGCCATTGATGCACTAGTTAGTTTGAGGCTATCTCGGCCAGATTCGGCTTGGGATACAACGGGTTTGGTATCACTCGCACAGGTTGAAATTGTTTATAATGATTTTACACCAACAAATTCAACTCTGAAAAAAAAGTGCCATAAAGGTTTCTTTTGCAATTTTTCCCGAAGAATCGATTGCCGCTATTAGTTTTCCGAAATAAATAAATTTTTGGTAATTTGTTTGAATAACTTTTTTTAAACAATTGCAAATGTCAAAAGAAAAAACAGGGGTAATTTTTTTTGGCTACCCGATTGTTGCAGTAGTTAGTTTGAGGCTATCTCGGCCAGATTCGGCTTGGGATGCAACAGGTTTGGTATCACTCGTAAAGGGTGAAATTGTTTATAATGATTTTACACCAACAAATTGAACTCTGACAGAAAAGTGCCATAGAGGTTTCTTTTGCAATTTTTCCCGTAAAATCGATTGCCGCTATTAGTTTTTCGAAATAAATAAATTTTTGGTAATTTGTTTAAATAACCTTTTATAAACAATTGAAAATGTCAACAGAAAAAACGCTGGTAATTTTTTTTTATCTACGCCATTGATGCAGTAGTTAGTTTGAGGCTATCTCGGCTAGATTCGGCTTAGGTTTTAATGGGTTTTAAAAGAACTGAACATAGCACAGGCGTTGTTTGGAGTACCAGTTGAAGTATTTCACTCCATTATACCCTGCTTGAAATAAGAAGATTCAGAAAGATACAAAAGTATGGATAGAAAAAAATAGAGATACCCAATCCTTACCGAATGGACATTTTGCATCCCACAAACGCTATCTTTTTCTGTCCACGCCGTGTGCGTCGTGTCTACTCAGACCTATCTCTTTGTATCCCTGACTTTATCCCTTACAGTCTCTACTGTCTATCTTTTTCCATCCCTGCCTCTATTCCTGTTGTTCACAACTGCCTATATTTCTCAATCACTGACTCTGTCCCTTGTGGTCATATGAGCCTATCTTTTCCTATCTATGTTGATATCAAACCAGCAAGGGTTTATATACCTACCAACAAAATTTCCTAACTTATACGACGTACTAGTCAAACTCTGCAGATGCACCCGCCAAACCTCGCAGTGGCAAGGCCCATGCATACTCCGAGGAGTATACACGGGCTCAGGGATCACGCCCAACTCTGTGCCTCTCCGATATTTCATAGCTTAGGACCCCCTCATTGAAAATATACGTGTCTGAATATCAAGAGAAGGATACTTTTTCATAGGTGCTGCGCCCAAAGTCGCTTTTTATGCATACTAAAGGAGACATACCGACACTGGAGGAGAGTTTGGCGTCACGCTTAGGGATCATGCCCAACTCTGTGCCTCATTGATATTTTGTAGCTTAGAACCACCTGATTCGGAGAGGATTATATAACAAGACATGTGATCGAATTCACTAACGAATTATATAATCCACAGCCTCATGACCGTACAATAATTGTATATATCGTAGCAACTTACGCAGTCTGCGATAACCATAATGCATTTGAAAGGGCCCTCATTTAGTGAAACCTGCTTAATTGTAGCATCAGATGGCTACATATTGGACATTCATGGACCATACTTCTCAGGCTCAGGCATTTCGTGAAAAATCTTGGCACTTCTCCAAACTGGACAGCGTTAATTCTATACACAAGTTCAGTGCAGCATGCGGCAAATCTCGGCCACTTCTATCGCATCGCTGGAGGATTAATTGATAGGCAGCATCGGTCTATTGAAATGGTAGGAACAAATTCTGTATTGACTATACCATTTTTGGCTACAGCGCGTGAAGTGAAAGTTATCCAAACACTAGTAGAAGTGAAAAATCTGAAGGCTAGAGGTGGTCAACGTTGGGTTCAGCTGAAAGATCAATACGTGCATAACTTTTTTGGTTTGACGTAAGCCTTTCTTCGAGAGTTAAAAATCTCTGTGCCAGGCCAATTTAGCTCCATTGTACATTCAGTACAAGCTACAGAGGGATGTCTAAGAAGAGCTTCAGTTGGAATACATGAGCGAGCAGCTGCCATTTTCGATTTTCAAAATTTGTTCTGGCTCACTCTACTAATTATCCAGTGAAGACAATAGTCACCCGTCATGACCTTTTTTGTCTGTCCACCAGATTACATGAGTATACTAACATGAGTTATGAACCTATGTATATTTGGCTGCCTGCAAGAAATGGGACCTAGTGCCCGGAGGCTGCACTTCACAGAAAGCTCAACCGGAGCAGAGACAGTCAGAAGGTATTTGAGTAGTGGGCAGGCGTCTACGAGACGCATGCCCTTTACTAACCACTATATTTTTACGCGGATAGGTAGAGCCGAAGACGCAAGAAACAAGCGGAGCTCAAGAACACGAGACCTACAGCAGTAGTGGCAAGTAGTGTGGCTGGTTTTCGTAAGCCTCTACTTGAGAAATTTCTGATTTTGCATATGAAAAAGCAACACAAAAACTATTAATTGGATTAAAAGACTAAGAATTGATTTCTCAGACATTAGGTCCCACTTTTCACGGACTGTCATATATAGAAAATTACCTGACTTGAGCTGTTGAAGGTTTTGCTGCAGTTTGAAAAGGAATGCAGTTGATGAATCCCAGCCTCTGGGCATTTTTCCCCATTGAGACCTGGTTCAGAAACTTCTGGACTTGCGCGAGGTGCCATGCATGTTTTTCCATTTCTTTCGCTACTTCCGAGAACCGTCATCAATTTCCTCGTTGCATCACAAACAATACTGCCAACTAAAAGGAGAAGATTCAAATGTTCTATTAAACTGTGAAGTCACTCTTAACGTACATCATTTTCTTATTCTGGTCTCTCAGTTTGTAGAATAAGCGAAACTCGAACTTTTATTTCATTTAAGAAAATAAGGATAAAGTTAAGTTTTCTCCCTGATATATGTATTACACATATGGAGTGGGAGAATGTACATCATTTGTGATATTGGTCATCAATTCAAATATTTTGATCCCATCAGAAGATAGTGTTAATGGAGTCCGCTTCCGTTTTTGATTCATTAGCGCGTATGAAAATATACGAATTGAACATATCAATATATATATATATATATATATATATATATATATATATATATATATATAATTTTAAAAGAGTTAAACAACCACCGCAGGGTATCACTAAGAGCAACTGCCATCTGAAAAAAAAAAATTGTCAATAGCCCCCAGTAAAACCACGGTAAAATACACGTATGGCCACGTTTCACATCCGTGAGATGGGTGGACACAGGGTACGATGAAATCACAACGACAGGCCGGCGAAACCCTCTTGTGTCTTTAGGACACGAAGCGACCCAAGGATGACAGCTTTCTGCATCCATCTCGCAAGTGCTTTGGCATATTTTTGGCACGCGGGTATGGCTTTGAGGTTACGAACCAGTGATAATTTAGCACCTCCGAGAGCACCTATCACAAGGACAATTACTCGTACCGAATATTTTGGGTACAGTCGTTGCAGCTCTCAATTAAGGTCTTGATATCTCTCCTCTTTTTCTTTCTCCTTTGCAGTGATGTTGTATTCGGACGAAGACGAGAATTCGATCACGAATATAGTTCATTTCTCGAAGTCTTGAAGAGCAATGTCAGGCCTCGAGTGCGCAACAGAGACTGCTGCCCGAAAATCGTAGTTCCAGAAAATCTGGCATGACACGCTCTGCACCTATCACTGGGAACTTCTCGACATAAAATGCGGTGACGGTATGCTGAGGTGGAGATGACACCGTCCTGGCATGCGAAAATAAAGCCCTCTGTACCGGAATTGAGCCCTGATGATTTGAGGAAAGCAAAAGTTTGCTTCTTCGACAAGGACTGTTTTTCTACATTCCTGTGAAAGTTTCCGTGCATATACTTGTCGAGCAGCTCTTGGTGAAATTTTCCAACCTCTGCTTTTTTTACTTCGGCTTTCAGATGTGAAGCATCTAGATGGAGCAATGCACTTTCCTCACTTCTGATGTTGAAATTCAGGCCAAGGGTCTCGGCAGCTTGCTCCGCGACTTTGTAAAGGAACGCTCCTTCGCCAATCATCTCGTGGTTTCTGACCATCTTTAGGAGAGGATCTCTGCCATTCACAACGATGTAAGCTGTACTCAAAACAATTTGGTTATGAAGACACTGGAGATTCAGAAGTCCGCTTCCGCCTTGACGGCGTACAATGTATAATCGCGGAACTGACGAATTGATATGCAAGCTTTTATGCATATGCATGATCTTACGCGTGGTGACATCAAGGGCCTCAAGCTCGTTCTTCGTCCATTGAACCATCCCAAACGAGTAGAGTAGAACCGGTACGGCAAGCATGTGAGTCGCAGATACCCTGTTCAACACCGACAGATTGGAAGACCAAATCTGTCGAAGAAGATGCTTGTATCTGCTTCGGAGAGACTCCATCACTGATGTTACGTCCTGAATGCGGCTTTGAGGCACGCCCAGGTATATATAGGTCTCTCCAGTGTTGAGATGTCTAATAACACTTATATCCACAAGCTCAGGGTCCTTGGGAACGCCAGTAATCTTTCCTTTCTTCAAATGAATTTTGGCACAGACGTCGTCAGACGATGATTCCTAGATGAGATGGTAAATCTAGTTTTCCAAAGAGGCATCAATCTCTCTATGCATCTCACTATGTGTGGATGTACCTTCAAGCTTTCCAACAGACACATGATGAGTCTATGAGAGGTTGAAACGAAAGCTTTCCCGTAGTCAATCCAGGCCATTGACAAAACGCGCTGATGGACTGAAGTGTCTTCACAGACACACATGTCAAGCAGCAGGTTCTCTCGACAGCCTGCTACACCTTTTTTTGAGCCTCGTTGTTCGTACATCTCTCGCCATACAGGCTCAATTCATCGAACAATCCTGTTGTTTAGGACATCTGTAAAGATCTTATACAGTCTGTTCAAACAATTTATTGGCCTGTCATTCTCTGGTTTGGACAAGTTGCCTTTTTTCGGTAGGAGTATAGTTCGTCCTAACACCAGCCACTGCAGAATGGGCGCCTCCGATTTTAAATATAAGGTGAATATGCGGGCCAAATGTTGGTATATTCCCCACTCCCCTATTCTCTAGGCGGTCCCTCCTCGTGGTAGGGGACTAGCAGTTTTACTGGGAACTTTCCTACTAGTTGTCCGTCTTCCGTTCCTCACGTAGGGTCCCTGCTTTTTCCCCCCGAATCCTCTAGTTACCCCCTTTTGGGCTGAGGATGTTACTTGCGCTTTGTGCATTACCTTGTCTGCCTCCTTAAACACCGCGTGTCGCCCCCTTTTGTCGTAGTTTACCTTCTGTCTGTCGAACGCATTTTCGTGGTGTAAGAAGACCAGACCTTGGAGCATCTTCAGTTTCACTATTATTTGCCTACACTTCTCGTGCTCAGGTGGGGGCAATTCTGGTTGTGCTTCACTCTTCGGCGCAGGTTGTTATAAAGTTTTGGTTCCCTCCCTAGATTCAAGTAGGCCGGGCTGACCCCTCTGGTGCTATGCACGGCCGTGTTGTAGGCGAACCTAAAGTCCCACAAGTATACTTCCCACTGCCGATGGTCTTGTGCTACGTATGCGGAGATCATCGTTTTGAGGAACCGATTCACTCGCTCCACAGAGTCGGCCTGTGGATGGTACACCGGAGTGAACGAGTGCTGAATACCGTAGGTCTGTGTCAACCCTTGAAACGCTTGGTTGACGTATTCTGTTCCGTTATCTGACACGAGCACTACCGGTGCCCCCCGTCGGTTCCGAATATGGTCCTCAAAGGCTTTAATAATGCTCTCGGCATTAGCTTTCCTCACGGGCGACAATTAAACCCATTTAGTATAAAGGTCTTCGAATACCACTAAATACTCGAATCCCAGTGCTGTCTTTGGCCAAGGACCCATCATGTCGGTGGCCACTATGGTCCAAGGCTGCTGCAGGTCTCTGATCAGCCTTGATTCTCTGGCAGGTGTTGCAGGATCGTACCCACAGAGAAATGTCGCGATATATGCCTGGCCAGTAGTACTGAACCGAGGCTCTCAGTATGCCTTGTCAATTCCGAGATGCGCGGCTTGTGGATTGTTGTGTACCTCGTCGAAGACTTGGTGTCTTCTCTCGGCTGACACTACCAACTTCCCCGCGTCTAGGTCTTCGATTACCGGGTCTATCAACGGGTTCAGGCGGTACAGATATAACATTCCGTCAACTATTTTCCACCCATGGAATTTTCTTGGGGTTTCTTCCACCTCGCGCAGTCGTCTATGATACCACTCGTCCTCCACCGGATCCATAGAAGCTATGGGGATCGCTACTTCCTCCTCATACATCCGAGAAAGGGCATCAGGCACGTAGTGCAAAGCTTCTTTCCGGTGTACGACCTCAAAATCGTATGCGAGGAGGTCAAGTGCCCATCGCCCCAATCGACCGGTTGGATTGTGAAGGTTATGTAGCCATCGCAAAGAAATGTGGTCGGTGATCACCGGCCCTATGAGGGAGTCTACCAGTCGCTGGAATGTCACAGGGACCCCTGAGAGTCCAAAGGGCATCCTTGTGAACTGAAAGAGATTCCAGGGACTGTAAACGCTGTGTACTCCCTGCTATCTTCGGCCATCGGTATCTGGTTTAACCCCCACTTTAAATCTAGAGTCGTTATATACTTAGTGGCATGAAGTTGCCCAAGGATGATGTCCATTTTCGGCAAGGAATACGCATCCTTTTTGGCCACCTTATTGAGCCTGCGGTAGTCCACGCGAAATCTATACGTCCCGTCAGCCTTCCGGGCCATTACTATGGGACTGGACCATCCGCTTTTCGATGGCTCAACTATTCCCTCGGCCAACATTCGAGTCACCTCATCTTACATATTTTTCAGGACTTTTGGGGACACTCGATAATACCTCTGTTCTATTGGCGGGTGTCCCCCGAAGTCTAGGCTATGAGTTATTCGATCAGTTGCTGGAAGTACCTCAGGAGGGGGCTTAATAATCCCGGCAACTAACGTGTCTAGTTCTTGTCACTCCTCAGCTGTTATTTCTCTGAGGCTGCAACACTGGTCGAATGTTGTCGAATTTTCATCCCTCCTCTCCACTTCCAGCTCAATACTCTCTTCAGCATAGTGGTGGACTTATTCCGGATAGTCCGCCATATACCAGGCTCGCTTACTGCCATCGTGTACTATTCCGAAAGTGTAGATGTAATCCATACCCAAGAATTCTTGTTCTCCCATGCTCGGGACAATATGGATCTTCATCATTCGCGAAACACGATCGATTACGATAGGGAGGTAACACGTGGTCTGAACTTGACTGATGGTACCGTCAACAGTCATGACCGCTTGGTTCAGTATCGTGTGCAATGTTGCTTTGTATCGTTTGGCTATTAACATGCCGATATCTCCCATTACTGTTCGGGATGCCCGTCCATAAATCAACGCGAGGACCTTAGGGGTGTTACCAATTCGGGCACTCGTAAAGACTCGCAGTGTAAGCCCTTTGTCCTCCCTTGGGGGCTCCTTCACTTCTAATCGCAGTGGCAGCGACGAACCTTTCTTAGGTGCAACTGCAGGTGACTCGTTTGACTTCAGAATAGCCAGTATTACCTGGTTCTCCGGCCAAGACTTCTCTCGTTCTCTAACCCTCGTTCTTGTGTTAAAATGATGGTGTCTTCCGTTTCTACCGTACAGATAACCGGGATCTTATTCGCCGAGGGCGACAGGTTATCCATGGGGGCGAGATTTGCCTCGTGGGATATTCCCACTATTGCCGGTTCCATCAGCTCTAGCCTGTCGTGTGCCGGTAATTGCTTGTCGTTCTGTGGGATCGTTCCGGGACTGGAGGAAGACAATTCCCGGACAATTCCCGGACAGTTCACATTCTTTGGTGGTCACTTCCTCCTTTTTGCGGCAGTTCCAGCATTCTGCCTCCTAGTCGTCCCTGCCTTATGGAAGTGGACGACCCCGACCCCTTTTTGGAGACTGATCCGATTTACTGTCAGTCGACTTTGCTGAGTTCCTACGGTTTCGAGGGTTCCGATCATTACGTCTGTTGGATCCCTCAGACTTGGGCTTATTCTTGGCTTCGCCTCTGCCCAACTTTGCAGTTGAGCCCCGTTTGTCGCTTTCTATTACTGCAATTAGGGCCTTAATTAACAGCGCTTACTCTGACGGATTCTGCGTGGTGTCGCTATCGACTAGAGTTGGGGCGATAGCGGCCACAGAATCCTATTCGGCCGCTAGGACTGCCAGACAGACTGTTAGTCAGTAAATTCATAACGTCTGATGGCCCTCCTGAAGTCGGATCTGAGGTTCGCATATACTTTATTCATTTGGACCTCTAGATCCATTGGCCTGGTTGAGAGCTGGTAGAGTTCATACACGCAGGTCGGGTAATCTGCTACCGGTTCCTCTTGACCTTGCCTGCGTAAGAGGATCTGCTCTTCTAACGTTTCCTGGTAGAAAGCGTCCCCAAAGCGGGCTTGAAAATGCCACTTGCACTGGTCCCACGTGTTCCATCTTAATTTGTTCTGGCGGAACTGCTGCCACGCAATCTCTCCTAATAGGAGGGGCATTGCGACTAACAACAAGAAGTTGTCCACATTTGAGCTCTTTTGTCCGTTGAAACTGACCTTCCACCACCCTTCCACGATTCTTCTCACGTCCCTTGGTTTGTTGAGGGGTCGCATGGGGCCTCGCCCTCATCCCTGAGTATACCCGTAACTCGTGGTGGCTTCCGGTTCAAATCCATGCGGACCTCTTGGCCTAAGCGAGTGTCTTTGCGCATAGCCCTCGTATTTCGGTCCTTCGTCCCAACAGTGGGAGTACCTGTTCTGCGGGACGTGACTCTGCTCTCTATATTGCCGCCCCGGCTCCCTGTACGGCCCGTCTTGTTCCTGTACAAACGTTTGGACGTACTTTTCCCCATCGTCATAACTAGGATTCAAACTCGGGCCACGGTATTGTCGTGTGGGCTCATGCCCCCTGTACCCTGTCGCGTATGGTCTATACTTGATTTCTCTTGGCTTGGAAAAATCTTGTGTCTCATATCTATCGTCATATTCGGGTCGGCCCCTAGGCTAAGGTCGGGTTCGTATGAGGGAAGAGGCTCGACGCCGGGTATTGATGAGTGGTCCGATCCGTTCGGAGCTCCTCATGTTCCCTTGGCCTACGGTCGCGATAGTCAATTGGAGCTAATTCTCGCCCGTGCGGCTCCGGGTAATTTTCTGGGTACCGCAAACCCTCCGGTTCTGCGGTCCGGCCCCAGGCTGCAGCCTCACGATGCTGTGTCTTAGTAATCGGTGAGGCATTGCGGTTCTGACTGTACCAATCATTTTGATGGCGTGTGTCCCTATTGATCGCGGTAGTGAAAATGGGCTGCGACGAGGTTACTAAAGGAGCACACGTTAGGGCACTTACTGTCGGTGGGTAATATGCCGTTTGACTGGTTGACCTACTTGCCCAGAGTGTCGTTACACTACGGCTTAGCGACACCGTGGCTTGGTATCCCCGGTCTTCTCTCGATCGGCCCTGAACCCTTCTGGGGTGCCTAGATCCACTATCTGCCCCCAGATAGTGTTGGGGGACCGCTTCCCCCCTTGAACTAGTGGGGCTAAATATGGGGACGCGCCTTGTCGAGTGTCTGCAGCATTGACCCTAGTCGTTGTTCCGCGTGGCCTAGTATTCACGTTCTCGAAACGGTTATCCTCAACTCAGGTTGTTCTCACGCTTTCGCCCGCCGATGTTGTTTCCTGAGTAGGTGGTGCCATGGCCCCCTCATCCCCCCTTCACATGTATCTGCTGAGAGGCGGGTATAGGTTGGCGATTGCGCACCCCTCAAAGTCTGGTCTCCCCATATCCCTGGCCATTGTCGGTGTTACGTCCCGAGCTAAAGGCGAAGGTAGGTTGGTAAATGGTTTGAATGAGGGAGGCTAGTGAGCTGATTATGTCAGGCTGGTAAGACCTGACCAATTATCTATTTGTGGGTACGTTTGTCTCTTGTCAGCTCTATGCGAATTGCGTTAAACCAGTGCTCCAAAGAAGGAAAAGATAGTTATGATAGTAAATGATTTATTATAAAGTTAATGGATAAGATTGACAGTTTCATAAACTTAGACTTACATGTACCTTCTTACTCGTGGAAGGGCAACAGAGAGTAGTAGTTTGTCGCTTGCGTCTCTATGATCGTAGGACAGCGGCAAGATCCTCACGCAGAGTTGGTTTGTCGCTTGCGTCTTTATAATCGGAGGACAACGGCAAGATCCTCACGCAGAGTTGGTTTGGGTAATAGCGAAGGAACTCACAATCACAATTAACCTATAGAGCGATACACGGTCCTATATCAGCTACCGAATCCACTCTTGAGTTCTTTTCACGGACGTATAACACAGCGGACTTCACCCGGATTAGTCTCATACGACGATCGAAACCGAAGGGACTTAGTTCACAACTTGATGATTCGTTACTTATGTAGTTCTCGAAGACTTGAAGTATGCGATTCGTTTATCTAAGTTGTCAGTATGACTGCTGGGAACGTAAGACTAAAAGCACGCGACTTTTAGATCGAACTTGTCGGTATGACGGCCAGGAACGTGAGACAATTAATGGGGGTTGAGCTGGGATTTATATACACCTTGGACTTCGTAAACTTCGCGTACGGCGACAAAACTGGATACAATCACGTACGGTAACAAAACCGGGTAAAGTCACGCACGATGACAAAATTGGGTATAGTCACGTATTTCTTGAAATTGCAATAGTTCATATTGATGAGTTTCGGATTACTTAGGTAAAGATTATTTATGTCCCGTCTGCTGATACTTCCAGTGGTCAGTCGTGTCTTCTCTAGATCGGCTACATGTCATTGGATATGCGCGAACATTGTTACTACATGCAGCGACTAATACTATTGAGCGTCGAATGTTTCACGCTAACGTCAAAAACCGTGGACAGCGGTCGCGCATATTGTCTCTTAACCTTTCGGGAGTTTGGATTCTATATACTACCTTAACTATAGGTGATATCTTTAGTCACATACTTTGGTCACAATCTTGTCTGACTATACGCATGTTTCTCCACTAGGTGGGTTATACTTTAACAGTAACTCGTTTTAACGTTGCTATTGGATTATTAGAAATATGCATACATTTGTATGTTATTAAATATACTCAATTATTTTATAGCTGTAGAGTCTGAAATTACAATCTCTCATTTACCGAACATATGCTAAGTTATCGGTATTCTCTGAGTTCTTATCCCTTCACGGTGATGCTTTAAGTATCTTGTGTTCTCTTTCTTACCGACCGTAGTACAGTTACCGTACCTAGGTTCGAACTCAGGAAAGATCGGTAACGCTATGGCTTCTAGTTGATGGAAGTAACCATCAGACGTAGTAACCGTCAGACGTAGAGTAAGGTGCATTGCGCCTAGCTAGGCGTTACATCGAATTTCTGTAAAATTTCGAGATGTAACATCGGTGCCCATGAGGGGTCGTTTCCAACATCGTAAAAGGTTGGTGAAATCCAATCCGGAGCCGGGTATCCTCTGGTGGACTCGCTATGTCGTCGTCGGTCCCTAAATTTCGCGGTACTTGCCCCTGATCGTCGTCGACCTCCGGGTACCAGGGTACCGCCTGCTTACCTCCACGACGAGCGAAATACTGCCCCATTTGCTCTCGCAGTACCTCGTCTACTCCGTTCGTGTTTAGATGCAGTTCCCTCAGAATTGCCCTAAGTGCCTCCCCTGATAAGTCATTCGCCCAACTCGGTAGTTGGGCCATTATCGTTCCTATACTGGCCCTAGTTTGCCTAGTACGGTCCACGATTGCCCCTTCCGGCGCGGCTCCGGCTACGGACTGTGTTTCCCTGAGAACCGGACTTCCCGGTAAACCGGGGTTCTCCCGTCTGTCATCCGGCTCTGGTTCCCCTTCTATTGGGTCGTACGAGTCCATTACCCTATCTTATATCGAAGTCTATTCTAGAAAAAAAATCACGATACCTCCAAAAATTTCGGGACGGGTACAGACTCTCCGTAAGTTCTCTGTACTTTCCTGTAATTTCGCTCAATTCCTCAGAAATCCCGAAACCTACGTAATTTCCTCAATCTACTCGGAAGAACGTTTTTTCAAATACCCGGGTTTTCTACAAATTATCGAAAAATTTCAAAAATTCCCCTCAAATTCTGCGCGTTTGCGAAAATTTCTGAAATACCCTTCAATTTCTATAATCTTGAAAGAGTCTCAAAAATCTACGTATTTTCCTCGCATTACCGAAAATTACCAAAAATTTCCTTCCGAGTCTACAGGTTCACCAAAATTCCTGAAATTTCCTTAAATTCAGCAAAATCACTGAAAAGCTTTAAAAAAAGCTTTCTTCCTCCTGTACATTATTTTCCAAAAATAATAATTCGAAAACTTTTCCAGATTGCGAAAACCATGGAAAAATCCCGAAAATTCCTTTGAATACCAAAAATTACCTAAAAATTTCGAAAGTTCCCGTCAATTCGACAGGTTACCGAAAAATTCTAAAAATTCTCTCTCGTTCAGCAAAATTTCGAGAAATTCCAAAAATTGACTCGAATCTTCGAAAAATTACCGGCAAATTTCGAAAACACTCGCAATTTCCCTCAGACTATTTTCTCACTTCGGAAACAATTGCGAAAAGTACCAAAAATCATTGATTATTTTTGGATTTAGTCCTTCAATAATTTCAGGTTTCATTTGTTCTGCGCAGATATCCACTGCTGATTATTCTTGTTCTCCCCCTTCTCTCTCACTACAATTTTTCTGTCACCGTGTGACCGCCTTCTATGTTGGGCGCCACTTGTAACAAGTTTTTCCAAGTTTCCTGTGTACTGACTGTTAACCACAGCCTGGCCGGGGGAGAGCCAGGATGGAAAACCAGGTTACTTCATAAAATTTGGCTGCCACTTACCTCTCGACCGCGACACCAATATCGGAGTGAACCGAGTTCGTGAGTCACGACCTTTTGATTCACAAACAACCCACGAAGCTCGTTGATTGTTCCTTTACCGGATAGATAGATAGATAGATAGATAGATAGACAGACAGACAGACAGACAGACAGACAGACAGACAGACAGACAGA